>OU696592.1:4357926-4440426 GCA_916048095.2 Sacculina carcini | reverse complement strand
TTAGCCAGTTAAAGCTTGAATTGTTCTACGCACAGATCACATCACTTGCTGTCAATGGCAACGCCAAGGGGGAGTTTGGAGGGGCTTAAGCCCTTCCCCTTAAAACATGAGCCCAACCCCCTGATCCCCCTCCTCACAAATCCTGACCACGAACATTTCGAGTGTGCTTGCTCATGGCTTGCCAAGTCCCCGCATCATTTTCCTTTACTCCCCTCAGCTCCCCATGAGAAATATCCTGGCGCCGCCTCTGCTTCCTGTGCTTGAGAGATATTTGTCATCTCACGTGAAGAGCTATACTTTATCACGTCATTAGACAACTTTTTCTTCAATGTTTGGATTTTTCTCTCATTGTGAATGTGCTTATGTGTTGATTAGGTAACACTCAATACATTCGCCAGGGTTTCAATGGCACCTCCACGTCTGTGAGCGAGATTGCAACCGCTTTCTACAGCGGACTGTGGGCCTACGATGGCTGGAATAATCTCAACTACGTCACTGAAGAGATTATCAACCCTTCCAGGCGAGTTTCCCCGCTCTTTTCACTCGGGAAAAGTTGGATCGGAACGTGAGGGGAGTTATTTTGCTCATTTCAGTATTCGTTCTGTTTTGTTTTTATTATCGGAATGATCGCTCTGTTGAATTCGACTGACATTTTGATTAATTCATAAAATTAAATCTGCCAAAACGGTTATGAATGTCCACTGAAATTGACTGGTGAACCAAGTTCGAGTAGATTTAGCACAAACCCACAAAACACGCTGCGTTGATAGAAGCTCTCCAATGAATGCCACACCTGAAATTAAATTATAAAAAAATAATTAAAAAAGAATAAATTATAAAAATAATTAAAAAATTATAATTAAATAAATTTTCCAGTGACAGTGTTTGTGTGCGTGTATATGTGTGTGTGTGTGTGTGTGTGTGTGTGTGTGTGTGTGTGTGTGTGTGCGAGCAGAAATCTACCTCTGTCAATCATAGTTGCACTTCCTCTGGTCACCATCTGCTATCTACTTATCAACGTCTCCTATTTGTCGGTGATGTCACCGGAACAGCTTCTTAAGTCCGACGCTGTCGCTGTGGTAAGTACTGTTGAGTCGCTCACAGGCATCCTGGTCTTGTGATGATAATACCCAGTCACATAGTCACAAAAGACGATAAGATCTAGTAATGATAAGACCTATGTCACACACAGGCACCCTAGTCAACGGCATCCCAGTCTTTTAACGATGAGATGTCTTCTTAAAGACCGCTAACGACTAGGCTTTTTATGGAGAATGTCAGTGTGAATCCAATGAATCTTCGGACCTCATCTATATACCTCATCCACATCTTCTGGAAACGTCTTGTGGATGCAAATTCTAAACTATTGTGACGTGTGCTGGCTCAATAAGGAATTTGTCAATCTAGCAGCTTCTTCACAAGGCACACTCCAATCGTACTAACATGCAAAAAAGTATGTTAACAATTTCCTTGCAATTATATGTTGGTACTTTGCTCTCAATAGTATTTTGAAGACTAAGTGAAGGACGTGTTTGGTCTACACTGAAGTTTCGTTAATTAAATTGATTGGTCTTGATCGAATGTAACACAATAGACGCTCTACAATATCGACCAATCAAGACTTGCATTGACTTAAATCCTGTGTCGATCATTTTTGTGATGACTCTGCTGGCAGACGTTCGGCCACAAGGTTCTCGGCAGGTTCTTCTGGCTGATGCCTCTGGCTGTGACCATGTCCACCTTCGGTTGTGCCAACGGAACCTGCTTCACCGCTGGCAGGTGAATTTCCACTGGACTTTACCAGGGGCATTCTCGATTCCGGGATTCTGGGGATTCTGGGCTTCTCACTACTTCACATCAGGAGGCCTTGAAGGTCACTGGGTGCTTTGTCTTGTATTCTCTTTCTTTGATCATGAGGTAAATAGAAAATAACGGATGCAAATTATGTGGATATGAGATAAAATAGATAGAAGCATATAGAGCAGGCGTTCTCAACCTATTGATGGTTCCATTCCCCCGATGGATTGTCGAATATTGTCCCCATACTCCCTACACTTGACTGTTCAAATAATTATCACCAATCCTGTTATTTGACAGTATGTCTTCCAGATCCACGAGCATTTCAACCCCTTGAATTCATTGTAATTTAGATACGGGATACTAGGGAAAACATAACCCTTGATAATTATGTTATTTATAAACCATTGATTATTTATACCCGTACCCAGAAATTGAGTCCCATACCCCCACTTTTGCTCCCATACCCCTTGGGGGTATGGGATCGGGGGTATCCATACCCCAAGGGTATCGATACCCACAGTTAAAAAACCCTGATCTAGAGGATGTCAAAAATGGTATTGCATACCATATGCGGGTATACGAGTATTTGATTATACCTATTTCTTGTGTTCTAATCATGAAAACACACTTACGCAAGTACAGATACAAGACAAAAAACGATAAAATATAAGCGTATTTCATTTTCTAAACAGTTTCCTAACATTCAGGCTCAAATATGTACATGCTATCTATGTATTTGCATTTGTACGTGTGTGTGTGTGTGTGTGTGTGTGTGTGTGTGGTAGGCTTTGTTACGCGGCAGCTAGAGAGGGTCACTTGGTGGACGTGCTGAGTTATGTTCACGTCACTCGTCAAACTCCGTCGCCCGCACTCACTCTCAACGTGAGATAACGTTGACTTTTTAAAGGTTCACTTTTTAAAGGTTAAAGGTATCAAGTGACAGTTGCTACACGGGAAGAAGTCGAAGCTTATGAACACACACAGGTGTGTCCCGTGCAGCTCGCTGCCACCGCAGAACCGACCCTCTCCACGCTATGACGCCACAAGGACGGATGACGTATTAGAGAGGACCGCCTCCCCAGAATGCATGACACAACACATGACTGATATCTGGTACCATTTACTGCTGGGTGGACAGAGGCTGTGGGATTATAGAATTCACCCAATGAAGTTCTCCTCCGCCGGATTTCGATCCACGGATCTCCCGCTTGTGAGGCGGATGTGCTACCACTACACCACGCAGTCTTTGCATCTTGATTGTGTCCTCTTCAATTTTTCGCATCCTCCTATCACTCGTTGTACCCTTGCTGTATTCTTTTTATACTTCTATTTGTATTCCTCCTGCTCTCCTTGTGTCATTCCTCCACTCCTCTTTCCGTCCTACTCTCCACTCCTTCTCTTTCCGTCCTACTCTCGTGTCGATCCTCAACACTTGTCATCCTTCCTCTACCCTTTGTGTGTTTCTATCAACCGGCAGTGTGATAATCACTTTTCAGACGGCGAGTGATGCTGATGGCGTTGTGGATGACGCCAATTCCTCAATTCGGACAGTTTGCTCCGTTTGCTGCTTTCTATTCCTCCAAATCTTATGTTGATTTGGTTATAGCTTCCCGCTTAGGTCTTTGATCTGACCCAACTATGAGATGCTGCTGTTTTTATCCGATAATATTTTAACCCGATTTTCATATTTGCGCATCATTGTGATAATAAATCATTTGTTTATCTCGAACATCTCCGATATATGTTTGTGAGTGAGTGTGTTTATGTGTGGGAGTATTTGTGTTGCCGGAATATATAACCTTTGAAGCTTTTCAGCTTTCCCTCTCAGTTTTCGAATTACCTCCGGGTTTTTCCAGCCAGTGTTTGCGCTTGCCCTCAGGCTGTGATCGCCATTGTGATGATCAGTGTCGGGGAGACGGGCACGCTGATCGATTTCTTCAGCTTCACCATCAGCTTCTTCTACTTTCTCACCATGCTTGCGCTGCTGCGAATGCGACGCACCAAGCCCGATGCACCGCGACCTTACAAGGTGACACTTGTGTGAATTAAATTAACGTCTGCCAATGTCCGTAACGACATCAACGCTTGCCAAACTTCAACAAAGCCATCAAGGCCATAATGGCCAAATTGAGAGTGTGGTATTATTGATTCGGACAAAATGCGTTGACATTTGAAGTATGTATTCGTTGCAAGGCGAACTTCACCAGGGAAATACCGTCCATTTAAATGAATCATATCGCGCTAGCTTTACATATATGAATTTTGTGTTATATCACCGGTTCATAAGCATTCTCAGTGTTCGCACCCAGTGGACCCTTGATAGCTGTGTACGAGAATATAAAAATACAAACCATGTAATAACTAAACCTTTTTGTTTAATATTCATTCATACAACTCCTTTAAGAGAATTAAGCAAAACTACGTTTTTCAGGAAAAATATAATGTTTAACATTTAATTTCTTAAAAAAAACTTACAGGAATCCTCCCACTCCCTGAAATATCACGTTTTCCACAACGGTCTCCAATCGAATTAGTCCAGCCACGTTATTGGTTGTTGTTGTTGTTGTTGTTGTTGTTGTTGTTGTTGGTTAATGCACATAACACTGTTAAGGTTCTAGTGCAGTATATATGGTTTTCGATTTGCGCTAACCGTCAGCGTCTGTGTTCTTGTCTCTTCTGGAAGAGTGATATGAATTGATGGAAACTATCCAGCGGAGGAGTTTATATGACAATTATATGTGAGGAAGAGGAAATGGCCAGAAGGATTATCATATGAAATCGAGAAGTTTGGTGGATATTAGGAACTGCCTCAGAGGTTCGGTAAATTCGGTTTGGTAAAGAAGAGTATCTAGACTTGGGGGTGAGGAGAGTCCATCAGTCATGATTGATCTTTGTCTTGCGAATTTTCCACAATGCAGCATCAGGTGTGATACGGTAATGGGCACATGACAGAGTTCGCATTCTGGTCTGTCTATACGGTCGAGAAGATAAGAGTGCGTAATGTTTGTATGTCCGGTTCTGAGTCTGAAAAGCGCTCTATCAACTATTCGCGATTTGTTGGGGCGTTGGTGGAGTCCCAGGTTGTAGTGGAGGAGGCACTTCGAGTTGCTGAGGACATCCTGGAAATGTTTTGAGATGAACTGAACTTTTGCCAATTTGTTGACGAATGGAAATAGGTCAGTGGCTGAGAGTGGCGGAGTCATGATCTGCCCGTTGTTCGTAGCCTTTTTGGCTGCTATGTCCGCGAGCTCGTTGCCTTTGATGCTGGAGTGGCTCGGTATCCAAAGGAATTTTGTTGTGCGACCCGACTTTATAATTTTTATATATAGCAAAATGATGAGCTCTGCAAGGTGGTTTTTTGCGGAGTATGCCGATAGTGCCTGTAGAGACGATAACGAATCTGTGACAATAACTGTGTTGTTAATAACTCTTTTGTCAATGAATATCAGGGCTTGGTACAGTGCGAACAGTTCGGCAATAAAGATTGTAGTGTAGTGCGGAAGTTTGAAAAGAAGTTCAGTGCTGAGTGTCGGGATTACAACAGCACATCCTACCCGTTCGTCTAATTTAGATCCGTCTGTATATATGTATGTTCTTGCATTTGAAGTGTTTTGATATTCTAGGAAAGCTTGAACAATTTGTGCTGATGGACAAGTGTGTTTTTGTGGGACATCCAAAATATCATACATGATATGTGGCGTTTCTGATGTGTATTTCTTTTGAGGTCTAGTGTCAAGAGATATGTCAAACCCAAGCTCATTTTTAGATTTAGCAAAAGACATTGACAATGTGTAACCGCAGTTTCTTCTAATTGTTTTGGGGTCGGCGTAGTTCAGGGATGTGAGCTGTGAGAGAAGAGGGTTGCATGGATGACCTTTGTCTTCTGCAATTTTTGTTCCATATTTAACCGCTGCTTGTAATCTGCGCAAATGGAGTGGAAAAATTCCAGTTTCCCTGTAGATTTTATAAATTGGTGCGGTTCGGTGACATTTGGAGGCGATTCTGAGGCAAGTATTTTGTATGATGTCGAAAGGCCGCAAAAGTTCAGGAGATATGTGTGTTAATGATGAAGAACAATATTCCAAAATGGGTCTAATGAGGGCACAATACAATCGGGTGAGAACAATTCTGTCGGCACAATAAGATGGATGGGACAGGCATTTGATAATGCTGATCCTTTTCAGCGCTCTGGTTTTACATTGGATAATGTGTGGTTTCATTGTCAAGCGTGAGTCCAATAGCACACCAAGGTATTTTGCCTGTGAATAGAATTGAATAGGCGCATTGTTTATGGTTAGTGGTGGAAGAGACGCTAGAGCTGGTGTAAAAAATTTGCGGAAAATTACTGCTTTTGTTTTTCTGATGGAAATTTGAAAGCCAAAAGATGTGCAATTGGTCGCGAATCGGTCTAAAGCTGCTTGTGTTTCAGCTAGCAGGTTATGCATTATTACGCACGTTACGCACGTTACGCGTATTATTACCACGTTATTGGCAAGGTGACGTCAAATTCAAATTGAATCAATTGGTCCAATTTGTGTCATCTTCTCTTGGTGAGGTGACGTGTGCAAATCTATTGCGCATCCATTGAAATTGCGCCATTTGGGATTCGCCCATATAAATTAGTTTGTGACCATCGATTTTATATCTCACATCATGACCATATTTATTTTGTCAGCCATTATCACACTTATTGTGCTGAATATTCAATATATATTATATAGTCAACCAAATTATATATAACCACGTGTTATAACCATACATTTGTACTTTGGTCTGGAGACTTTTAATTTAGCCAATTCAAGCCCTGCTACTCTATACTCCAGAAATAAATCGTTTTCCATTTATAATAAAGAAATATAATTATTGCAATAATAACAATTTTAGTATATACTTCAGTGTTGTTATTATCGTTATATGCTTGTGTAAATATTGTTGCTTGTTGTTGTTATTGTTCTTATTGCAGGTTCCTCTGTTGCTTCCTATCGTGATGTTGTTCATGTCCTTGTATCTGGTGGTGGGGCCGATCATTGAGGCGCCGGAGATCGAATACCTCTACGCTCTGGGCTTCATGTTCTCTGGTCTTGTGCTGTATATACCGTTCGTGCACTACAAGTGGACCCCGAGCTTTATGAGTGAGTCTGGAGTCTAGAACTAGTCTAGAACTTCGATTATGACCTGTTGAGTATGAAGTATGCAGGCTCAGTTCTAAAGTGTTCAGTATTGATTCATCAGTATTGAGTGTTGAGTCTTGAATCCCATGTTTTGAATCTAGAGTCTAGAGTCTTGAGTCATAAATATCGAGTTTAGAGTCTAGAGTGTCGAACTGGAGTCCACAGTATTGCCTTGTTATTTTATATGTTTGCTTGCTCACTGCTTGCTTGCTCTATGTGTTTGTGATTTTGCAGAACACATCACCATGTTAATCCAGAAACTGTTCAACGTCGTTCCGACAACGTACGAAGACTAGACGACTGATTTAACCAGAGAACGCCTAAAGACAATTAAAGACATTAAAGACTATTTACGATCAGGTAGAAGTGAAATTCAAGTGAACAAAGCAGAGCTTATTTTGAGACAGACCAGCAGAATATTTAGAAAAGATTGATTTTGTGTTGATGATGTGAAAACAAGTTAAGCTAAGACTGGAAAAATGAGAAAACACCCTCTTCCCGAGATGAGGTATTAACCTCTTTGTTTATATCATTTGATGTAGTGCAACCCTGTGAAAGCAAGATAAATTTTTCAGAAGAGCAATTGACAACGAACACGACAGCAAGGAGAAGACTCTAATTGCTAACGAATTCCTCCAGTTATGCGATAAAGATATGGGTGCAAATACCGAACAAACCCGTCATCACATGCTGATGATCATTCTCTTTGTGTTCGTACCAATTTGCGGCTTTCTTTCAACGAAATCTAGACGGCGGTTAGCAGACTCTAGCCTGTTGCTTCAAGATGTCTTCAACTATGCTTCGTGTATTAGGACTTCGGTAAGGTGTCTAGACATTACTTCTATACCTTGGCCTCTTCAACAACAACGACGATCTCCACGTCTCCAGCGACAGACATCGATCTTTTCGTCTGTGATTCTCAGCTATGACACCAGGAATATCCCAAGACCCGAGATCGACACTTACTGTGCAGCGCGCCACCTCTACAACAGGGTCCCTTGGTGAAGGACAGGGAGGATCGCGAGCATCAGCATTGTCAGCATGACGGTCACCACGGGTGATCCGGGTGTCTTCGAGATCGCAACATCTGATCGATGATCTTTGCCATCACATTGGAGACGTCAAAGATCCATGAGGAATCAATGTACATCCTGTTTGCTTCTGGGTATTGCTTGTGTGCGTGTGTGGGTGTGTGTGTGTGTGTGCGTGTGTGTGTGTGTGTGTGTGTGTGAGGAGAATTAGTAGCTAGAGAAAGAACACCTCCTCGGCTTGCGGGTATATTTCTGCTTAGCTCTTCTGTTGACCTCTGATATGGTCGGCTCTTTGCAAAAAAAATATCTGGAAAATCATTTAAGGAGGCATTATATATACAACTATATCAAGCGGAATTTGTGTGGATATAAACTTTATAATGAATGTTGTGTTTTGGGAATTTAGCAAATATATAACTTGAACATAATCTGTGTTGTTTTTACCGCCCATTCGCCCGCGTCCGTGGGCGTAGATCGTGGGAGGTATGGGTATATATACCCCCGACAAATTGGCTGCAGTGGATGAATATGCAATTATACCCCGGAGAGTTCTGCCAATTCCAGTTCATTGGGTATACTATCATCAAAATCATCATAGCAAAAAATATCAATACATGAAAAATATAAAAAATTATAATATGTGAAAAATTATACTTTACGAAATATATTTTTCATTTGGGTATATGTGTTGTAATTGAATAGGCCGAAAATGGATGAGGGTTCCATGTAATTGGCCAACTGAGTCAACTTTGAACACTAATGCATGATGGCTGTCATCCGCTCCCCCGAGCCTCGACACAAATCTACGCCCCTGTCCGCGGTTGAAGTTTCTGGTGAAATATTTCTACTTTGAAGTGTGATTTCTCCATTCATTAATGTATTGTATTAACGCTTTTTTATTTAATGTTTTTTTACAGTAGAAATATATAGAATATTAATATATAATTGGTCCGAAGGCTAAAATTCGCTGTGCCTTTTTGGGTTTGGGCGTATTGCATTTGGTTCGTAAGCGCATCACCTGGGTATGTTCGGTTTATCGATTCATTATGTAGTTGGAGTATCTCCCAATAGGTGGCGCGCTTGCGAACATCCGTACGAATATCCCAGTTGTCTGTGGTGTGCCGTGGTGTCTTTTGACTGAGCATGTCTAGGAACTATTTTTCCAAATTGGCAACGGTCGCTAAAGTCAGTTAACAACTCGATCAACTTATCGAATAATGAGACGCTTAAAATGATTGGTTTTTAGTCATCTATTGTCCTAGTGAAGTACAACTATTTCGCACTTATCAACAATGTGTGACGAGATCAAACTTGTCGTCTTGCTAGTATACAGCAGTATTCTGGGTGAGTATATTACAAATGAGATTTTATCAGCTTATGTAGCCTGATGATATACAAGCTGGAAAAACTCGTTTGTTTTTAAGCATTGCATCTAAATCTGGTTATTCTTACTCAATGACACTGTAGACAAGCAAACATATCAAATCAGAGTTTTATTTTAATGTTCTAAAATATCTGCTAAGATATTGTATTTTGAATATTATGTTATATATTTATTTATAAATAATATGTTTCATAATGATAGAAAACTAACATACAAGAAATTCAGCGCAGATAATTTGCTCTAATTTGTTTGATTTCCTTTCAACCTTCTTTCATTGCCTTCCTTTAATTCTCTTTCCTCATTGGTACTCAATCAATGTGGTTAAAGAAAGACACTTTTAGTTAAAAAAATAAAAATATTATATATAGGTAGCCAGAAACATATATACTCATTGATGTACAGATACAGATTATATATAACTATTTCAATTTAGTATATGAATATCTTAGTTTCTATTTTTATTTTTTTGGTTCAGTTTTATTATTTAAAAACATATCGTGTTTTTTTAACCACTTAATAAAAACACAGTTAGAAAACTATAGACACGCGGATATATGAGAGGCTTTCGTTTATAGAATTCCAACTGATTTATATATATATTCGCATGTCGATCAAACATGGTAAAAGTAAGACCGGCGAGCCATCACCACACAGTAACACAGCGCTCATGCACCCAAGACATATTGCACATTCTGAAAAAAAAAAAAAATAAAATAAAAATCAGGCATTAATTCGGTGTAAACATACACTCACGTCAATTTCAATTCCTATACGACATAAGTTTTCATTTAATAGATATCACTCACTCACACATACACACACTCACACACACACGCACACACACACGCACACACACAAGGAATACATTTATATTGCACTAGACTATATTCCGGATGGCTTTTGCCCACTGATGTCTATCTTGAGCCATCCTCCAGGCGTTGTCGACAGACATGTTGATGCTGGTCGTCACGTCATCCACCAGTTGAGTCACGAACGTCCGCCTCAGGGCGCCGCCGCGTCTGAAAGGCTCAGTTGGTTGATGTTGTGGGTGCAGCACCAGAGCCAGAGGCGTTTCAGGTCGCCGGGCGGTGTGACCGAACAGTTTCAGTCTGCTGGCACGAAGGGTGTGAGTGGCGGGTCGACACTGTGAGATGGTATACACATCGTCGTTTGACATGGTCTGAGGATAACGGACACCGACGGCATACCGCAGCAGTGCACGGTGACCAGCGTCGATCTCATCAGCGAGAGACTGGGTCAGTGTCCATGACTCACCGCTGTACAGCAGCACGCTCTGCACGCACGCCTTGAACAGCTGCACTTTCACTGCTGGTGCCGCTTCACTTAGCCAGAGTGTGTTGAGACGACGTGCTGCCACCCACGCAAGCCTCCGTCTGTGCCGGTATGCACTTCTGGAACTCATAATTTGGCATCCCAAGTATTTAAAATTAGTGCACACATCCAGTTCAGCGCCGTCGAGCGTGCTCACACTGCTGATCCCACTGTCGTCTCCGATGTGCATCACCTCCGACTTGGTGCGGTTCAGCTTGAGACCCACTGTGCCGGCGACGCGCTCAAACCTGTTCAGCTGTGACTGCGCTGATTCCGCTGTGTCGGCTAGCAGGGCAACGTCGTCGGCATAGGCGAGCGCAGACAGTTTGACGGCGGGCTTTCGGCGGCAAAGTCGGCGTCTCACCGTGTAGGCATCAGTGTCGTTCATACTGCACCGCAACACATAGTCCATACACACGGCAAATAGATATGGCGCCAGTGTGTCACCCTGTAGCACTCCCGAGTGTGTGGTGAATGTGTCTGTGTCGCCGTCCGCTGTACGTACGAACGCCTGCGAGTCAGTGTACAACGACATTATAGCACTGACAATTGACTGTTCGACGCCGTAGCAGAGGAGAATGTTTTGCAGAGCTGCACGATCGACACTATCGAAAGCCTTGGAAAAATCGATAAAAACGATACATAGGGTTTTTCTTCTGGCCAGACAAGTGTCGATGCACACTCGGAGTGCGGCAATTTGCTCAGTTGTGCTGCGATGCGGGCGGAAGCCTGATTGAAGAGTCAGCAGCAGACATTCCATGCGCTGCCTCAGTCTGAGCAGCAGCACTCTGTTGCACAATTTGGCTGCTGCTGACAGGAGCGATATCCCCCGAAAGTCAGACATTGATGTGGTGGTTGCCTTCTTGGGGATCGGCACTATACACGCGACTCGCCACTCGTCCGGAGGTGCTGCATTGGCGATCACATTATTTATGGTGGGAACAAGGAGGTCACACATTCTATCAATGCGCCACACGTCGGTCGGTACTCCGTCTCTGCCAGACGCTCTGCCCAGCTTCATGTTGCGAGCAGCAGCAAGCAACTCGCTTGAAGACGCTGGAGTGCAGTTCACCATCGGAGCAGGCGGAAGTGGAGCAGTTAACGACGGCAGTGTGCTGTCACTCAGCTTTGCGGCCGCATACACCGACGAAAAATATTCTTTTGCGGCCACAAGTCTTTTTGACACTCCTTCGGCAGCTAATATAGTTGGAATTCTATGTTTTCGGCCGGTGAGTTGATCTATGCACCGCCAAATTGCAGTGCCGCTGCCGGCTGTATGATGCTCGCTCAACTCAGCCACCACATCATTGATCGTCTCGTTGCGGCGCCTCTCATACGTCGACTGCAGGTGAAGCTCCATTCGATGGCGCTCTGCAGGGGCAGCTGACAGCACTCGCCGACGAGCTGCCAGGACCTGCGCGTCGTCCGCCCACAAACAGACGCGACGTTGAGTGGAACAACGAGGCAGTACAGCTTCCGCCGCACAGTGTACGGCGTTCAACAGGCAGTTGTACGTGCCGTCTCCTTGCCGGTGTTTGTTGATCACCATGCCGGTGAAACGTCGCTTGGTCGCCAGGTTTTGTAGGGAACGCCAGTCAGGAGGACGTTGTTTTCCTGCGCCTGTCCTCGAAAAAGGCCACATCCGTGTCTGCAGCGAGCACATTAACAACGAATGATCTGAAGGGACGCACTTGGGACGGATACATTTGAGCCCTTTCACGATACGTCTCCAGTAAGACTTAATGAATATGTAGTCCAGCCGTGCTCTTCGTCCGCCTGGTCCGTTGAAAGTGATCAAACGGTTCCTCCGTTGTCTCATAAAGCCGTTGATTGGAGATAGGTCAGAGCTGCAGACGAAGTCCTCGACAGCGTCAGTGTGTGCCGACACAGCTTGTGCATGACAGTGGCAGTTGTTAGTGGCCATTTTCAAGTCGGCGTTGAAATCGCCGAGTACGACGGCAACGTCTCTCTTTGGCACCAATTCAAGGATGCTTGTGATTGCATCTGTGCACTCCTCTAATTTGTTTGAAGATGGTGCACAAGCAGTTGGGAGATAACAGTTCACAACATGTAGGCGTCCCTGTTTCAGTTGAAAGGTCGCCGTCAGTATTCTGGAGTGCTGAGACTTGATGTTGAGAAGCAGCGCCTGCATCTTCTGCGACATGAGAAAACCGACCCCACCGCCGCCAGCATCTGTCGCAGACGTCATCCAGAAACTCCAGCCACGTCCCACATCAAGTGTGTGTACCGTGTCAGTAGTTGTATAGGGAAGACGTCTGCGATGTTCCTGCACGGCGATGATGTCGATGTTCAAATCACAGGCAAGGCGCGCCAGCTCAGCTACTCTGTCGTTTCCGGTCAGAGTTCTGGTGTTGTATGTGGCGATGGCGATTGCAGGGGCTCGTTGAGCCTCACGGCCTCGGTTGGCAGACCGCAGGTCCGTCGTTTGTGGAGATGGATGGGCAGATTTGACATTCCGCCCATGCGGACGTGTACGTTTTCCCCGATGTGACATCCGGAACCAAGCCGCGTATTCAAACGTTCACACACACATACACGCACACGTACACACATACACACATATATACACACACTCATATATACTCACACACACATATATATAGACAGACACACACCCACACGTACACACGTCTGAGAGGAGACGAACGGACGCACGCACATGCGCTCAAAGGACCAGGCACACCTGTGGCGCGTAGCGCGTAGCGCGACAACACGATCAATCACAAAAATGTCACTAGGGTAAACGCACAGGAAACGCAATAATCCACCAGCACAAACGGAGGCGTAGTCACGGCCAGCCCAGGAACACACGTGTGTACTGGACGGCTGCGCGCACCAACTGATTTCGCTCGTCTAATATATGTACTGTATGTACTTGTGTGTGTGTGTGTGTGTGCAAGTGTTAGTGCTTTGTGAGGTCAATGACACCCGCTGACATGTTCATTTCTGCTTGGATTTACAGCCGCGTCGGCGTTCATTTCGTCGGAAAACAAAAACAACTTGGGTGATGACGTCATAGCGTCGCTGTCGACAGAAAGTCTTCAATCTCTGATGACGTCATCCGATTATGTGACGTCACACCAGAATGCCGACCAAAATGGCGGCGACAATTGGTGTTATTCCTGCTCGTCACACCAAGCCGACAGTGCGTGCATGAACGGCTCGCTGCTGCAGCAGAAACATCAAGAATACCAACAAATCTGCTCTGCCGATCAGCGCTTTTGTAGGGTGAGCTTGTTGCTGACTTTTTTGCAGCAAACCAACGCAAACTTTTCTGAATAGACAGATATTTTCGCTTTGGTCATACGTCTGGTGCACTTTTCCTTACTAAAGGCATCTATGCGTATATGCACCTTACGGGATCGCAAAACCCACTCGTGTTACATGTGGCTTTGTATGTATGTATGTGTGTGTGTGTGTGTCTGTCTGTGTGTGTGTGTATTGCACAGGTGCATGTGTACAAGTCTGTGGTGGCACTGAACGCCACAGACACTCGCACAAGTGTGTGGTATCTGGAGCGATCTTGTGCCCGTCTCTGTCAGCGTCACGAGGACTGTCTTGTGGTGGGAGAACGTACCAAGATCATTTCGTGTACCACATGCTGCCAGGGACGACTGTGTAACCATGGCAATGCGGCCGAACCGCTCCGAATAGGCACGGGTTCTGTGATTATGCTGATGATGGTTGTCATGGTGACCAAGAGCTTTGTCGTCGTTGAGGTTGACTAGATTGATGTCATGCGTGTGAATGTCGTCGGATGCGGCAAGGACGAAGAAAAGGTCCTCGGGTTTTTGCGTTGAGTGAGATGTTGGTTACATCGGCACGAATAATGAAGACGGCGAAGAGGAAGGAGATCAGAAAAGAAGAAGCAATGAAGCAGATTAAAGCTGTATGTGAATAAGCCAAGAAGGAAAGAGTCGAAATGCCAAAATGTTAAAGTGTCAAGCAGAAATAAGACAAAGTTCAAGAAGACAAGAAGTTCAAGCCGAGAGACAGGAAGCTACCAACCAAAGAACCGATGCGAAATAAGTACAAGCAGTCCATTGGGCATTTATTCAGCTGCTAATCGATTGACCGAAGACAGTGCTGAGAAATGGAGCAGCGATATAACGATGCGTCTCTCATATAATACGGGACTCCATCACGTCATATAGTGCGCCACAGCTGATGCAATGATTTTCTTCTCTAGAAATCGAAAACCAGGAAACGAATTTGCCTATGTACTGCACTACATTTGATACGGTACCTGCGGACCTTGGTAATTTTCACTCCCATTTTGTTTCATCCAGTGGCTGATCCAGAGTGCAATTTTGAGAGGAGTTGAATTAATTTTGAGGGGAGTTAAAGCTTGTGGGCGATCAGTCATGTACATGCATCATTATGCAACGTCTTTGCGATAATGTTTATATCAACAAATTCTACAGAAAAATATTTTTCTTCACCTCTTTCAGTGAACCTCTTGGTTATGAGGAGTTGATGGAAACATTTTTTTTTTGGGGGGGGGGGGGGGCTTCAGTTCCCTGAGTCCCCTCTGAATCCGCCATTGGCTTGATCCTATATTGTCGCCTCTTCAAGTGCTGGTTCTCAATCATTGTGGAGACATGGTAGAACTGAGCCTCGTTGTCTCGAAATCATTGCTGAGGACGGTGGAGAATAACTACTGTATTCACGTGATGTTTGATCCATGTTTACCACCGTGTTTGTGTACCTGTGCTGTTCATGTGTGTGTGTGTGTGTGTGTGTGTGTGTGTGCGTGTGTGGATGCGTATGTGTGTGTGCGTGTGTGGATGCGTATGTGTGTGTGTGTGTGTGTGTATGTGTGTGTGAAAATATGAGCCATTCTTTTTATGATCAAAACGTCTACCAGTGTGTTTTCGCTACTTTCAAGAGTTCAATCAGCTTTTTGTCTCAACGACTGTGTCAAGTATGTTGTGGCCGAAAATAATTGATCCACTGTTAAATGGAGGTTTTTTTATTCCTTAAATTGTTTTAGCAGTTTTCTTGTCTTGGTATCCGCTCACAAGTGCGAGAGTGAAAATGATTCCACTAGATATAATTCCAACATACAGTGAAAAACTATATATTTGTAATATTGCACGATTAAGCTAGCGTTTCAGGTTTATTCAATGCCTAAGCAACATTGATGACAATGCAACATGATGGGAGTTAACAACACATAAAAAAACATGTTAATGTCATTATTTCCTGCAAAATCCGCACATACATTTGTGGTGACGGAATGCTTAGTCATGACTGGAGAGATTCCCTATCGGTGCATTCCGTTTGAATGACAAGCCATGAGAGCCATCGGGATCTTCTCGATATGATTCTCACGTTGGCCTGCTGAAGTACTTCTACTGGTCGACGTTCCTGGACATATTGTACCTGGCCAGCAGCTCCTTCTTGAAGACGGAGAATTTTCGCGCGTTGGCGGCTATCTGCGTTCGGCGCCATTTCGGGTACTTCTTGATGTTCTGCAGGCCGCGGTGCACAGAGAACACAGGCGCTAGCACTCGCATCTTGTATCCGGCCGCCATCATCTCGTACACCTGGCCAGAAAAACAGAAACAAACACACACACACACACATACGCACATACACACGCTTTCTCTCCTTGTCTCTTGATTATAGTGATTGCAGTAAGGCCATACCAAGTGATTAAGGCTGCGTTGATTGTTATGATCATTAGCAGCTAGCGTCAACAGCAAAACAGTGGCGGAGCCAAGAAAGGGTTTGAAGGAGCTCAAACCTCGCCCAGTGTGCCAGACCCTCTGAGTCTCTCAAAAATCCAAGCCATGACAATTTCGAGTGTAGTTTCGCGTTTTTCGCCAAGACCCTGCATCGTTTTCCTTAGTGCCTCCTCAGCCTCCACCACCGAAATAATCCTAGCAACGCCACAGCAGTAAAGCATACGATTCAAAGGATTGCTGTCTCAAGATATATCAAAGCAAAGTACAACAGGGATTGAAGCCTACACAAGCATGGTCTCTTCACTCCAAATTTCGCCGCCAGAAGATATTTTGTGTATTCACCTGTGAGTTTCTCGTAAAGCCGTAGCCCACAAAGCGAGTATCGTGAGCCGGTACTCGGTCGTCGGCGATAAAAAACGGTTCGTACAAGTACTGATACCTGATGGTATACGCAATACGCGTCTCGTTGGAGAGAACAGCCAGTTTTTCCCATCTATGAAGCATATGCACGATACTTACAAAACACTGGTATAAGAAGTCAAAAGGAGCACCAGTTGATTGAACAGAAATGACCAGACAAAACGACTTTGTGGTAAATACTGAAATAAGTATACGAATAAATACACGTGTAATTCAATAAATCGATCCTAGCAATCAATCCAAATTACTAAGCCACACGATATAATCATCAGGCAAATTAATTCACATACGATGTTTAATACGAGGACAAATAACTCCAAAACCCACACTAATTATTTGCTTGAGTGTACACTATTGAATAGAGACTGGATGAATTCAGTTGCGCACCTTGCACTGTTGGTGGCCTTCTGATTGTTGACAAAAACTCTCTGATGAAACGGCTGCGCCTTGCCTCTTCGCACTAGCTCGATCAGCTTGATCGCGTTGCGTGGAAGCTCCACATCATTGCTTATCTCGTAGGCGGGCACAACAAAGACACACTTGCTGCACTGGCGCGCCTGATCACTGCGCATGAAGTCGCTGAGTCTGGCGAACATGTCCGGCAGTGGAAGAGTGTCCACGTCCACCAGATAGACGTGGCGGGTGCGGCACGTCTTGCGTGCCAGGTTGCGCAAATGATTCTGCGGATAGGGTCGTGTGGGAGAAGGTGCGAGGCTGCTGGAAGACAGGGCGGACGTCAGTGTGGTGTGAGCCTCTCGTAGCGCCGAACAGTTCAGCATCTCGACCTGGTCAAGCCTGGTAGATGCACTAAATGGTGTCTGATCGAAAGGGTGGACAAAGCTGAAGCTGCAGCGGCTCCAGAGAGCTGCATCACACACTCGCAGTAACGCCACGAACGCCAAACTGAGCTCAAATTGCTCGCCAACGACAAAGACAGCCACAGATAGCGGACCACGCCATAGAGACATCAAGTCGACGAGCTCATAGAGTCGATCGAAGGACGTTTGAGTTGCCATGCTGACCGTAGACTGCTTGCTGAGCTCGCTGAAATTCGCCCCGACGACAACATGAGGCAGCATCACAAAGAATCGGGACTCGTCTAACACTCCGAGACGTGATCTTGCCCGTTCCAGCAGCGTGTGGAATTCGTGCAGGATATTTTCGCTGATATTGGCGACGGGTTCGGCAGAAGCGAGCAAATGAGCGCTGGAGGGCACGGCCATATCTTGTTGCTGATGGTTTCGATAGAGAGACTTTACCATAAGCAGGAGGCACAACGCCAGAGAGGCGATCACAAACATGCCACGCGCAACGGTGACGACCGCGCGGCACGGAAATGCCTGCGAAGACAGCCAGAACTTATAGTATGGTAGACACAAACACTCTTGCTATTCTTATTCATATTTTGTTGGAGTAATTCACTACGTTTCTCTGTTTTTTTGTCGGCAGATAAAACATCCAAACAACATATTGTATTATTTCTAAGACGCTGCAAAATATATTGTTTCAGATGTTCACCAGATCATCGGATATTTATACCTCAATGATTCCGATATTGCAGATTTAGCTAACTTTACCACTCGCAGTGTTGGCTCGCGATATGACTATTGGCAAACATCGGCGAGTCCATAGACAAGTGGATGCTATCTATATCAGTGGTTCTCAACCTGTGGGGAATTACCTACTGGTGGAAAATGGAAGAGTTGTCCAGTGCGAAGCTAAAAGTCGGACAGAAGTGTGTGTTTTTATCCATTCAAATTCGTTTATTTTTGTTTCTTATGACCTCTCAATATTTACTTTGATGTAACAACTGAATGTATTGAATTTATCAGCGCTGTGTTGTGGAAAATGAAGAGATGGCTCATCAAGAAGTGGGCAATCAGAGCAATCAAATGGTTAAGAACCATTGATCTATATTTAACACACATCCAGACACACACACACACACACGCACACACACACACACAAACACGCAAGTAATCAGTTGAAAACTACGATAGTTCATACACTGATTAAATCACGCACACCCAAGCACACAGTCGACTGACCCTTGTTATTGAAGTTCGTGAGGCTAAGTTCATCTGTGACAAACGCAGTTCTCCCGATCATCTCTGATCCGGATCCGGAACCGGATCCGCATCCGAATTGCTCACCTTGCGCGAGAATTTCCGCCGAAACGATCTCATTTCCTCGTCGAACACCTGGACCCAGCAGTCCCTCGACACTGGCAGGACAAAGATCCACTCGGCAATCACTATGTCCTCAATCACAACTCCTACCCACTATCACACAATCACACACAATCACACACACACGCACACTCACACACCAGTGTCGTCCAAGAGGTGAATTGTTGCGGATCAATCAACATGATTAACTCATCTCGTTGAGCATCGTTGCAAACAGGTTGCAATCGAGACGAGGCTAGAAGTCAAACTCTCAGCAGATCTGGTGTCTGCGAGTGTGCTCGTATGCTTGTCCGTGTGTCCGTGTGCAGGTGCTGGATTAGCGTTCTCGTTTGGGATCGGATAACGTGAATCACACACATACACTTACACACACACACACACACACACACACACACACACACTGGTTAAGTGCAATCTCGTCACAGATGCGTTGACGTCTCGTTGTCCAGACGTTTAAGCTGCATGCCAAATTAAGTATGCATTGTTGACTGGACCACAAGAAAAAACGAGACCAGAGCTGATGCTAGGTCTTATAGCCCCCCCCCCCCCCCCCCCCCCCCGCCACGCAAGGCAATAATTGGAGACCCCATTATAAATACAGCACCATTAGAATAGAGGTCCCATTTTTGGGGGAGAAAATGCAGTAACGAGTAATCCCTCGGTCTCCTGGGGACTTACTGCACTTTTATGTGCTACTTTATGATAAATTTCAATATCATGCGTGAGGCAACGGGTCTCCTCAACACTCGAGGGTGCAATTGTAATTGAATAAGATATAAAATATATATAATTGAATAATAGGCATTATATATACATTCATGTTTACACTCCATCTGCAATGGTGTGCAAAGGTTTGCATACATACACGCACACACACACACATACACATACACACACATGCACACATACACACACACATGCTCACATACACACACATACACACACATACACACACACAGAGAGAGAGAGAGAGAGAGAGAGAGACAACGCCTGTAGACAGACACACCCACACCTGAACCCACTCATACATACACCCACATGTAAGGAAATATACACAAACACCCACACACTTACACACACACACACACACACACAAACACTTACACACACTTACACACACACACACACACAAGCATACACACAGTGACTGACTGTGTCCTGCAAAGTGCATAAATGAAAAATGCTTGCAACATACGTGCGTGTGTATATGCGTGCGTGAGTGTGTACGATAGAGCAACAAGACAAAATATGACATATGTACATTCGCATGCAATACAAATGCAATTTCTATACGTTACTTAATTTACAGTGGTGTCAGCTCTTCTAGAGGTTAAATGTTGAAGGCCTCAAGTGACAGCTGCTACACGGTAAGAAGTCGAAGCTTATGAACACACACAGGTGTGTCCCGTGCAGCTCGCTGCCACCACAGAACCAACCCTCTCCACGCTATGACGCCACAAGGACGGAATACGTATTAGAGAGGGCCACCTCCCCAGAATGCATGACACAACACATGACTGATATCTGGTGCCATTAACTGCTGGGTGGACAGGGACTGTGGGATTGAACCACGCCTCCTTGTGAGGCGGTTGTACTACCTCTACACCACGGAGTCCACAAAGTCCACGGAGTCTCCTAGTGTGAGTCAAGCATGGGTTTAGATCCTGGGGGGTATGGGAGGATGAATATGCAATTATACCCCCCGATAATTCTGCTGAGTTCAGTTCATTGAGTATATTATCATCAAAATCATCATAGCAAAAGCATATCAATACACGACAAGTGTGGGTATGCAAATATATGAGCTATATTTTTCATTGAGGTATGTGTGTGTGTTGTAATTGAATAGGCCGAAAATAGTTGAGGGTCTCATGCAATTGACCAACTGAGTCAACTTTGAACACTAATGCATGATGGCTGTCATACCCCGAGCCTCGATACAAATCTACAACCCCTGAAGTCAATGGTGCCTGATCAAAATTGATATAAATTCTATACAATGAAGCTGATGCGTGATATATTTCCAATTTCATCAATTATGTTCCATCTTTTCGTTGAAGTTTGATGTTCATGTACCACACATCCTGCATCGGTCAATGGATACAGTGTGTGTGCGTATGTGTGTGTGTATGTGTATATGTGTGCGAGTGTGTGTATGTGTGTTTGTGTGTGTGTGTGTGTGTGCAAGTGTATGCTAAGTTTTCCTGTGTATTCACATGCACACACACACACACACAGACACACACACACACACACAGACACACAGACACTAACACACAAGTACAGACACACAGACACACAGACACACATACACTAACACATACACGTACACATACACGTACACATGCACACACACACACACACGTAAACACACTTCCACGCGCACATTTGAGGCAGTACCTTCCAGTGATAGCTATCGGTAGCTTGCAAGCAGTAGGAGACTGTGCAAGTTTTTGTATACACTCAAAACCGTGTGTGTGTGTGTGTGTGTGTGTGTGTGATAATTTTCTATAGTATTGTTGATGGTAAGTGTTGTGTGGAAGTTTGTATGTTTTTTTGAAATCCGATAAAGCTATGTGAAAAAGTCAGTAAATGAGTCAGTAAATGAGTCAGTAAATGAGTCAGTAAATGAGTCAGTAAATGAGTCAGTAAATGATACAGAAAATGAGTCAGTAAATGAGTCAGTAAATGAGTCAGTAAATGATACAGTAAATGAGTCAGTAAATGAGTCAGTAAGTGAGTCAGTAAATGATACAGTAAATGAGTCAGTAAATGAGTCAGTAAATGAGTCAGTAAATGATACAGAAAATGAGTCAGTAAATGAGTCAGTAAATGAGTCAGTAAATGATACAGTAAATGAGTCAGTGAATGAGTCAGTAAATGAGTCAGTAATTGAGTCAGTTCTGTCTAACGGAAACGATATCAAATATGTAAACGCTTCAAACGCTGTGTGTGACTATACAACCAGGCCTTCAACCGAATCCCAAATTGGCAAAATCCCAGTGAGCTTTGTTGTTTTCCAATATTTTTTGCTGACTCGGTCATTTTTGCTGGCTTGTCCTGTTCCCGGTGCACAGTCAATTATTATCTTTTATCTTTTATATTTGTATCTTTCTAGTCTTACTGGTAAATTCTTTATGGTATATTCTGGTATGCGACTGTATGTATGTATGTGTGTGTGTGTGTGTGTGTGTGTGTGTGTGTGTGTGTGTGTGTGTGTGTGTGTGTGTGTGTGTGTGTGTGTGTGTGTGTGTGTGTGTGTGTGTGTGTGTGTGCTCCTATGGCAATACATTGCTGATTTCTGATTTCTGACACGCCTCGCTCTATCTTGAACAAATTATTTCTCGCTATTAATAATAAAAAATAATATTGATAATGTAATTATTATAATAATTATTATTACTTTCATCTTTTTATTGAAATCAATTATCAGAATGCAATTGCATGCATCTTGATGATCAACATAGAGATAGAGAGGGGAGATTGAAGCATTAGATAAGAAAAGCACACACACACATTGAGAAAATCAATTAAAATAATATGCGAAATCAGAACAGCTGAGAAATATCACCAACTAGGCACATTTTTAATCGTTTTCATTGTGACCAGATGAAGTTGCATATTGCAACGAAGATAGTGCAAATGCTGGTGATGGTGGCGTGTTGTTCACATTGCACGGCCAAAAAGAAGGTGAGAAATTCCAGTCTGAATAAACCGTTTTGATTCAATATATATATATATATATATATATATATATATATATATATATATATATATATATATATATATTACGTATATATTTAATATGTTTTTAACATGCACACACACATACACACACACACATTCACACACACATTCACACACACACACACACACACACACACACACACACACACACACACACACACACACACACACACACACGTACACACATACATACACACACATACACACACGCTGCAATGCCGCCATGTCGGACGCACAGTGGCTGCAGGCTTCCCTCCCGGTCCGCCACGGAGGTATCGGAGCCAGACGGTTGAGCGACGTGGCACTACCCGCCCACATCGCCTCGCTGGAAGCTACCAGAGACTTGGTCTGTCTCATTAACCACCGCACAAGCGGTGACAGACCTTGTTATCTGGTGGCAGCCATCGAGGAGCTCGTGGACAACATGCGCCCGGACTTCAGCACGAGCGAGCCACTGAAAAAGCGCCACCTGGATGACCGATCTTCCTCCGTCCGCCAGCAGAATCTGCTCAGTAGCGCGGACCAGCTGTGCCGAGCCCGTCTCCTGGCCGCGACCGCTCCTCACAGCGGCGCTTGGCTGTCAGCGCTGCCTGTCGCCAGCCTCGGCTTGCTGCTGCCAGACGAAGCCGTCCGAGTCGGCGTGGCGTTGCGAGTTGGTGCCGCAGTACAAGAGCCGCACAGGTGTCGCTGCGGTGCCACAACTGACAGGTGGGACCACCATAGCCTTTCCTGCAGTCGCAATGCCGGCCGCCTGCCACGCCACACGGCGCTGAACAACATCATTCGCCGCAGTTTGGCGTCGGCAGGAATCGCCGCGGTGCTGGAGCCACGAGGCCTGGACGGCCGCCGACCGGAGGGAATTACCGTGTTCCCGGTGCGGCACGGAAAGTTGCTGCTCTGGGATGTGACCTGCGTCAACACATTCTGTGACACACATCTGCTGGACGGCGCGGTCACTCCCGGGGCAGCAGCGCGGGCGGCGGAAGAGCGAAAGCGGCGACGCTACGCAGGACTGGGTCAGCGGTACGATTTCGTGCCGCTGGCTATCGCGACCACCGGCGTGATGGGGGCATCCCTGGACGACTTCGTCAAGCTCCTGGGCGGAAGAATGAGCGAGCGTTCAGGGGAGCCGCGAGAGACGGCCTGGCTTCGGCAGCGAATAAGCCTGGCCGTCATTCGTGGCAACGCCGCCTCCATTGTATTGCAGTGTTGTGAATATGTGTACACGTTTGTAAATATATTTGTTTGTTTTCAAAAAAACAAAAACAAAAACATACACACAAGCACACAAACACACAAACACACAAATACACATACACACATACACACACACACACAAACACACACACAAACACACTGACACATCAGAGAGAGAGGCAAGCAGTGTCAAGGAATGAGAGGTCAAGAAGGAAGAAAGAGGTGAAGAGAAATGTCTTTATCTAGAATTGGTAGATACAAGCATTATATCACAAATACGTTGCATACTGATGCATCTACATGACTGATCAGTGATCACCCTCAAAATTCAACCGCCATTTCTGCCCCTCCAAAAATTACACTCTGGATCCGTCAGCGCATTTGTTTTCTAGAAAGTATATTAAAAACAAATATTGTTGATTTAAAATTATATAAGTTGGCCTGTTCCCAGATCAGCCACAGGCCGAAGATTGTTTTTTTATTTTCCTTCTCTGCTTGTTTGCAGGAGACGTTGGTGTATTTTCGCGAGTTTGCAAGAAGGTCGGACGATAGCAACATCACACATCGTCTGCGAATCAAGGTGGGTACCACCGGATCAAACCAGATTATACTTTATACGGAATTTAGCCATCATTTTGCCCGTAGAAGATTCCCAATATATAGATTCCCAATATATTCTCCGTCTGCGCAAGACATGAAACACATGAAACGTATGGATCAATAGATACAGTATACATTGCATAGAACACACACACACACACACACACACAGTACACACACACACACACACACATCACACACACACACACAGTGGCAAATTTTTCAATGGCAAACATCAAGGCGGCGTTCACGTACATTGATGAGGAAATGATGAAAAAACTGATCGTGTCTACAGTCCGCCCAACGTTAGAGTATGCAGCCGCATTCTGGAGTCCGCACTTACAAAAACACATCGTTAAACTGGAAAGAGTACAAAGGTCGGCTACTAGAACAATAAAAACCCTTGAAAAATATAGTTACACAGAAAGATTACAGAAGCTGGCATTACCAACATTAGAAGACAGAAGAGAACGAGGCGATTTGATCACCATTTATAGATGCCTAACAAAAAAAGAACAAACTCAGAACGAAAACATATTTCGACACTCAAAATCAAACAAAAAGCATAATTTCGGCCTTCAAAAACAGAGAAACAAGAAAGACATACAAAAATAGAGGTTTCCAAACAGGGCAATCGATTATTGGAATATATTACCCAAAGAAATTGTCAACCAGACCACAACACAAACGTTCAAACAGAAATATGATCTTTGGAAGGCGGGAGCCACGAGTCTTTGACTCATTTCTGCGGAGACAACTCGGTGAGAACAACTCGGTGAGAACAGTACACAGTAAACAGTACTGTACAATGTACACTGTACATCGATGTTTTGCTGTTACGTTTTTTATGTGCGTTTTTTTCATTTACTTCAGTTGTATCCATGCAACGCAGTCATGCATATGAGGTGCGGCTAGAGTGATTGGTAAACATTGCCGCCGCCACACAGGATGTGAGATCCGTTATATCAATAGCAATTTGCCGCTCTATTCCCAGTACTATGAACAACTTAAAACAATAGGAATGGTTACTCAACAAACAACGGCATTGCGGCAAACAATGATCGGAAGCGTTGCCCAATCTTCCTCATGGACAATGGCTGCAACTGCAATTGCTGGCATCCACCAAACAACAGATCGATTCCAGAAAGCAGCATTTGTTCGCTTTGAATTTCCTCGTCTCATGCATTGTCATCTGGAAAAGCCGGAAATTACAATCATTTTCATCTGAGATATCGCTCTATGTAGATTGATGCTTGCCTGTTGGACTCCGTGGTGTAGTGGCAGCACACCCGCCTCACAAGCGGAAGCTCCGTGGTTCGAATCCCGCTGGAGGAGACTTTCATTGGGCGAATTCTATAATCCAACAGCCCCTGTCCACCCAGCAGTAAATGATACCAGATATCAGTCATGTGTTGTGTCATGCATTCTGGGGAGGTGGCCCTCTCTAATACGTCTTCCGTTCTTGTGGCGTCATAGCGTGGAGAGGGTTGGTTCTGCGGTGGTAGCGAGCTGCACGGGACACACCTGTGTGTGTGTTCATAAGCTTCGACTTCTTCCCGTATAGCAGCTGTCACTTGAGGCCTTTCACTTAGACCACTTATCATTTAACCTTTAACCTGTTAACATACCTTACTTCACCTGCTACCCCGGAGGTTCACCAAGGTATTGTTACTGGTGCATTTCCGAAATATGTTGCTTCCAAATACATCTGGCTTCAGTTGACATCTTCTCTATTACCGTGCCAGTTGATTGCCACCTTATCATGGGCATATTTTTAATTTGGGGGCAAATCTTTGGTTGATAGTTGAATCCCCCTGTCTAGTGAGGCTAGTCCAGAAGTGTAGCTAGGGTTTGGGAGAGAAATTGGGAGGGATTTTATGGTGGAAAGTCTTCCATCGACCCGCTATATCCAGCGAGTCAAAACAAAATAACAATATGGACCCGACAACGTTTTACAAGTGGAAAATTTACCATTGCAGCAATTTCATTGTTTCATACTTGGGTTTCAACCTTCCTCCCTCTGGCTTCACCAGTGCATAATTTTCATAATGCATTCATATTCTAAACCCAAGTATTTCAATTTCACACAAAATGCTTGAAGAGTGGTAATCAATATTTTATCACTCAATATAACCTCACCGGTTTATCAAGAATATTTTTTTGCAAATTCAACGCTTAACCAGCTTCAAAGAGAACACGTGTGCATTCGTGTGTATTCGTGTGTGCGTGTCTGTGTGTGTCTGTGTGTGTTCGTACAGGATCGAATACAGGACGGTCGCGGAGTGCGTACAATCAGCACTCATAACGGAAACAAAACTCTGCACGTTCAACAGCACAACATCAACAGTACAACCTTGAAAAATATTCGCGAACAGGTGGCCGTCAAGTGGCCTCATCTGATGTCATCTGACGCTCCGAGCTCTGGTCTCAATCAAGTGAACAGGCACACCTGGACGCCGATAAAGCGACATCAAGGAAGACCATCCATCGCTACTTTCACGCAGCCGAAAGCGGAGCAGCCACAACGTGTAATATCTGATCATGCGTCGAGCGCCAATCGTGAGGTCATAAAAAGTATGCTAAACACCCAGAAGCCCGATGCAGACGACAAACAAGTGACGTGGATGGATATCGAGAAGAATCTCAATTCTACGACAGCAAAAGCGAGTACGTCAATCGAAGAAGAAGATCAACCAGGTTGGTCGCCGTCTGGAGAGCTCCCGAGCCGTCAGCATCTGGAAGAGATCGTGGGAAAAGTTCAAGATGCTGCACCTTCTTCCCCTGAGCCCACACCGTCGATCAGACAGCGACATACTTTTCCGGCCATGTGGTCTTCTTCGGATAGAATTAGCCAACTGACCACACCACCACCAATTCAGCGCAATCGTCTGCCTGTGCGCCACTTGAGGAAACCAATTACCGTGCACGTGGACCAAGTGGCCGGCCGAGTGACCGTGTATTTCCGGGACAAACAGGCCATTCAGTACCTGGACGACAGCATTGTTAGAGCGGTGCTGGCTATCGCCGACTGGCTAAAGCAAGACCGCATTAAAAGGATGCAGACAATGTATGGATGAACCACCATAAACCGTGCCTTCTCTACAAATGCCTAAACATAAGATGCTGTACACGTTAAAATTGTGAGTGCAGTGATTTGACGAATTTGTGAAGTAGTCCATGCGGTAGACAAGGGCATAATTCACTGACTGTGAATTTCATGTCATGTTTACGCGCAAACATATCCTACGATATACTTGCAAATTCGGTCAACACATTCTAGCTATTATTGGTGTTATTGCTAAATAAACGCACAACCAGTGCCCTGAGAGAGAGCGAGAGAGAGAGTGCACACACGCACACCATACACTGTGTATAGTGCATATCTATATTACACACTGTCACGAGAAAAGGAAGCAATTAAAACACAGTAGATTCCGAAGCAAAAAAAGCGCACTAGTAGATGACGGCAAGAAAGCTTCATGCAACGAATGAAAATTGAGTATGTTGTTGTCACGTCTAATATCTTTTTTATATATCCCGCCCTTATGGCTGTGTATGCTTGTGTGTGTGTACGTGTGCGTGTGTGAATGTTCACTGTATGAATGTTTATTGTATGATTGCTGTTGATACCGGATAGATGCGTGTTCTACGCACATTTTTTCGTGCTTCTTTTTTCCTTGTCCGTCGGTGCTTTTGTTTGCCACTTTGCTTCCCTATTTTATAGTTTCCATTCGCTCTCAGAGCCGATGCAAGGCCTTATGCCCCCCGAAAGAAAGAATTGGGGTTCCATTATGAATAAATCACCATTCTAATGGAGGTCCGATTTTCGAGCAACACTTCGATCTAATGGGGATTTACGCTAATTAAATGCGATTTATTCAAGAATAAGTTTAATATCATGTGTTAGGCAGCATGGTCCCTGAACACTCGCCACTCTCAGTCGAGGGGTTCGGGGGGAAGAGTTGCTATGACTGTTTCCGCATTGATATATCTGTTTGTTTTTATTGTATTTTTGCTTGGTATGCTAATACGTTCCAATTTTGTTATATTTGAATTTTTTATATTTTGCTGGCGCTTATGTATACCTTCGTCTGGTGGTGTCACTTCAGCTTGTTCTTAAGGCTTATGCTGTCGCGTCGGTGCTGAATTCGCGCCATAACAAGTATGCACAATACAGTATCCACAGAATAACGCAGCACATCATCTTCGAACCTGCGGTCAGGGGATGAGAATACTGCCGCCGTACCCGCTGCGTGTCGTGTAAGAGGCGACTAAAAGCGCAGCCTCTGCTTCTTCCCTCCCTGTACTGCCATGTCCGAGGGGGAGCGATAATCCAACAGGGCTGGCACCCCCTTGGATTAATGCAGCTGTCTTCTGCCCTGTTCCTCTACACCAGTGGTCGGGGAACAGGGGTAAATTACCCCAATTGGGGTAAATTACACATTTTTGGGGGTAATGAACGTGCTACGGATGTGGATGTGCTAAATGAGGGAAACTGATATGAAAGTTGGAGAAAAGAATACATCGTGGATCCCACGATCTTTAAAACTATGGAAACAGAGAAATACCAGTATTGAAACTGCTTCATCCGCCAGTGTGTATGTAGTGTGAGCACGCCTATGACGTTTGCACGTGCGCGATTCATGAGTGTACGCAAGCCCTGCGTGGCGTTAGCATCGTGTGAGTGTGTCTGTATGTTGGTGTGTGCGAGTGAACGTACATGGCTGCGGGCAGTGAATCTCGTGCAACATGATCGTTGTATGAATGTGTGTATGTTTGTGTGCTTGATTGGCGATATGATCGTTTGTACAATTTCTGGCAGTTAGCCTCGTGTTGCGTCTTGTAGTGCATTGGAGCTCGGTCAACGTGTTCATTACTGTCGATCAGTATTGAAACTGTTGTTAACCCTCAGTGAGACCGCTTTTGCGTTGTTGTCCTGGCGTGTGTTGACTTTTCCTGACGTGTAACTGGAGGAACGACCACGCTCATAGGTAAGGAAGGCCTGGATAAGGGGAAGAAGAAAAGGAGTGAAAGGTGGTGGCAGCTTGGATTGTGTGGTTTATCATTTTATGTGGCGTTAATATTTTGGTTAATTCCTGATTATCTGTGTTTATAGAATAGTTGCTGTTATGTGATGATGTGATAGATTCATACATAAATAAGTTATTGATTTTTTTCAATTTTCAGATGGCATCAGCAAGGAAAAGGACATATCAGGCAGAGTTCCTTAATTATGGCTTCACAGAAATAGAGGACAAATGAAGCCTCAATGTGTCGTTTGTATGAAAGTACTGACTACCGAGTCTTTACATTGTTTGTTTGTATTGTTGAGTGTTGTTGTATGAAACTCAACTCATTGTTGAGTTTGTATGAAAGTACTGACTACCGAGTCTCTACATATTTCGTGTAGAGTCTACACGAAATATAAAGACATAATCCCCACCTACAGCTGTCCTAATAAGGTCATAGAGCCAATTGTCTTTGCACGGTTTATTACAAAATCATATGCAAATATATTTGTGTTTGAAAAGCAGCATTCAGTGAAAAATAATCTCGGAAAGTACCAAGCATGTTTCATTACCGGACTAAGCACTTTAGTCAACTCCACTTCCAATGAAACCAGATAAATGAGCCAGAGCTTGATGTCTACCTTAGTAGAGCCATTTGATGATGTTTGAAAAAAATCCGCCCACTTGACCCAAGCGTCGATGAAGTGTTCCCGGATAGTGAGTCATTTCATAGGGCATTTCTTCGCCGCTGAGGATGTACATGGCCCTCTTTAAGCTGCCACCCGTATTGATGTAACCTTTGATCGTCCTGAACAAATCGCTGTTGGTCAGCAAGTGCAAGTTCTTGCCGATCAGGTACATATGATCACTGTACGTATAGTTCTCGTACGGATTGTGCAGCTTTGGAGCTGACTCACCGATCGACGACACGTTGCGCTTGCCCAGGACTGGATGCAGTGTTGCGCTTGCAGGCAGCCTTGCTGTAGAAATCGGCCTTCTAAACTCTGGCAAAGAAGTCCTTCCGGCATATTGGAAGTTCGAAGCGGGGCCAGCAGTCGACCTCCACTGATGTCCATGATTCATGGCCCCGGGAGCCCCTGGACGAGGAAGCTGCGTCCTAACAGGAGGAGAGTACCACATTGGTGGCGACGGACGGACAGAAGGATTGTACCCAATTGATGGCGACGGACGGACAGAAGGATTGTACCCCATTGGTGGCGACGGACGGACAGAAGGATTGTACCACATTCGTGGCGACGGACGGACAGAAGGACCGGTGTTGGCAGCTGATGTCATTGGCGCAGCCATGCCAGGATATGTGGCCGCAGGCGACGCAAGTGCCCGAGGTGTCCAAGCACGTTGGTTCGAGCAGTTTACAAGCACAGCGAGGGCCATCACACACGAAAACAATGACATCATCTTCTGCGCTTACAAAAACACACACACACACACCAGTGATTGTATTTCATAACGGCTTACTTACAAGCACACATATACACAAAATTATTTAATGTTGCCTAGCTTGCATATTGCTGCGGTGTTGCCGCGGATGACGGCCAGACAGGTCCGCTGTCTCAACCGGTCAGTCAATGGAAGCACACATACAAATATACACACATGTCCCGTTCCTTCATGAATGTGACCTGTTCGTGAGATACTTTACACCTCTGTCAGTACCTCTGACCACCCTGAGCTGCAGGACAGCTTGCACTAGAGACGATTGGGTCGGTGATTTCCTAATACCCAAAACTAACTCCACTTCACACGTATGGTTCGCCACAACCAGAGGCACAACCAGCTGGGTGTGCTTTGGGGGTTTCACCTAGTGTCACAGCATTTATAGAAGACCGAGCTGGTCATCGCTTGATTAGTGCAAACAGCTATGCACAATATGCTACTACTCTGTGCACCAGTGGCGGCGCCAGGACTTTTCTGATGGGGGGCTGAGGGGGGCTAATGAAAAAGTTGAGTGGGCTTGGCGAAGCATGAATAGCTACACTCGAGCGTTAACCACATGATATAATAATAAGGAACTGGGGCACACTGATTCAGTCATCGAACTTGAACCATAATTACAGGACTTCATTTACAGTGGTAAGAAATTGTATTGTCCATGATTATGATTTTTGGGAGGGCTTAGGGCTCCACCGCTCTCCACCGCATATTGACACAATCACTCATACACGCATACACTCATACACACTTGTGCGTGCACTGCTGACCTTCAAATGTCCTTGAGACGCACACTAAGCGTAGCGACTAGTGCCATCTATCGGTCGATTTATCGTCCTCGCTTAGAAAAGCATGGACTCGCACACGTAAAGAGTAGAATGGACAGTTCAGCGAAAAACAGAACTCAAACAAGATGATATGTCAAGTGACAGGCGCACATATATCCATACAACAGACAGACAATACAACACATATACATTAAGAAATCACACAAAGAGCTATGGCAATCGCAGAAAGAGCTAGGAAATACACTCACGAACACACGCGAAACATTACATTACATCACATTACATTAAGACATTTATATCGCGCTTTTCACCCGAGGGTCTCAAAAGCGCTCACACACACACACACACACAGACACACCCTCAAGCACAAGAGTCGTACACATACACAATCACGAACACACACACTCACCTACATACACACACCCAAACACACACACAAAACAGACAAGTACATATACGCACAAACACAAACATACACACACCCATACACACACACAAAACAGACAAGTACATATACGCACAAACACAAGCATACACTCACTTTTACATACTTATAATAATAAAAATACACACGCATATACATATTGGATAAGATAGCACAGCAGACATACAGCACAGAAGACAACACAACATACAACACATTAAGACAACACAGCAGACATACAACGACATACACTCAGATTGACAAATCACAACACAATAGACACACAAACACACACACACACACACACACAATCACTCAACTAGAAAGGACAGAAATAACAATAAGTAGAACCACTAGCAATTGTGCTTGAACACACTCAAATATGTCAAAGTTGATGCGAATAATTTGTCGCAATACAGACAAATTCAGTAGGATGGGAATAGTGAAAGCACTATGTACCATCCTGCGATGTACCCGGTGTACACGGCAAACGCCCAAAATGTACAAAGAGAAATAGGAGCTCAAAAAGAACATGCCACAAGAAGTAAACGATGAATCAAACTAAATCATCAAATCAAAAGACTCACTCGGTTTAAGACAATAATAGTAACGCAAAATCAACTTAGGAACGTATAACTCGCCTGATACAGGACAAATACAACACTTGACAATGAAAACTCACCATAACAGACATGACAGACATCATCACACTTGCACTTTCAATTATCACCGACAAGTCACCGCCAACACACACTGCATTCAGGCACGTCTGTGTGCATGTGTGTGTGTATGTGTGTGTGTGTGTGTTTGTGTTGCACGCTATGCACGACGTGAAGTTGCACAAACACGGATACTGTGCACATGCAAGCCTGGTGGCAGCGGTTAAGGTGTTGGGTTGAAAACCACTGATTCGTTCAGTGTGCTGCTGCGAACACTATTCACGTACGTACGTGTTTGTGTCGTTTACGTGGGGCTGCGCTCATTTGCCCCAACGAACCATCTGATCCAACGCTGATGCGATGCGATGAATACCGAGTGTTGGTAATGATGGTACAGGTCGTGAGTGTCATCTTGGACAATCTTTCCTCAGCAGTATGCAGTTTATGTTAGGGTAGGTCAGGTTTGGTTAGGTTAGGCTAGGTTTGGCTAGGTTAGGTTTGGTTGGTTAGGCTAGGTTTGATATATCTGTAATGAGGTTCTGAGATAGCACATACAAATATTCACTACAGACATACAATACATATACATGGCTGAGCAAGAAGTTGTGGAGCATGGCGAAGCATAAAGAGCTACACTCGAACGCTGACTACATAATATTATTATATGGGACTGGGGCACACTGATTCAGTTCTCGATTTTGAACCATAATTGAAGGACATTATATATTGAACGAAACAAGGTGAATACCATAGGACAGAATATATAATGGCACATTGACAGATATACAAACGTCATTACAGTAACAAATAGTTAATTACCGTAAGACCAACAAAAAACAAACAATATATTAACACAACAATAGACATGGCAGCATTATACACCTACGGTCCACCTGAAATCTCACACTTCAAATGCCCACACATATTCACATCCACACTGTGCTTACACACACACACACACACACACACACACACATACACATGCACGCATAAATACATACACAAATGCACACATACATGCACACACACATACATAAGTGCACATGTACACACATTCACTCTTCTCACGGGGAGCTTAGGTAGAGATGCGACCTAAAAACGATATTTTTTAAATCGTTTTTCGGCAAAAAAACTCGACCAAAAAAACGTTTTTTTGGGTGATTTTTGAATAGTCATGCAAATAATTCAAATTATGGCAATGATATATTTAGGATGTTAAATGTATTATTTTTATCAACACATGAGTTGTCCAGGCTATTAGTGACCCTATCAAATTGAATTATCATTAAATATGCACAATACAATTGTTATAATGTGTCTGAAAGCCCTAATATCATTTTTTGCACGGTACTATGCGGCACTTCTATGTACAGTACAGCTTTGCATTCAATTATTTAGTTAATAATTGTGTAAGAAAGCAGGGTTTGGGAACAGTTTTTTCTGCTAAAAACTGAAACTGTTTTTAAAAAAAAATCAACAGGTGGCATAATTTTTATTATTTTTTACACATTAACTTTTTCCTCCCAGAAACGAGCAAGGTTGATTATAATGACTTTCATCATTTCATTCACCAGATCAATTATTTGCAAATATAAAGTACAAACACTGCAAATATTTACACAAAGACTACAAATATACACACAAAATTAGTGTCCCTAATGATTAGGTTGAACTTTTGTTGCAAATGCAGCTTTTTTATCATAGACTCTACTCATCTTGAAAAGCCCAAAAGTACATTCATTTTCTATCTGAGGTAAGTATTCAGTGAGTTATAAATGCAACTTTTTGCAACTTTACGTTTTTAGCGCAACTTTTGCAATATATTCGTTTTTGAGGGCAAGTTTTTTGGCTTGAGAACAAGTTTTTGAACTTCATGATCAGTTTTTACACTTCCAATACAGTTTTTAGTTCTTGAAGTTGTTTAATACAAATAAAATTGACGCATTGTCAATGCAAACTAAATACATGTGTTTGAAAGGCGTGTGATGTACCCGTGTGAGTTGGTAGGCATTATGTGTGCGCGTGAATGTGTGCGTCCACATCGACAAAGAGGAGCGCTCTGATTGACATAGGCACGTGCATTTGCCCCTATAAAATTCACAATAGGTTGATGGGGCAACAGTTGAATGCTGGTTAGTGCGCTGGTGATAGTTTGTGGGTGTGTCTGTTGATTGTTCATAATGCCTAAGTGTGCTTCATCCAAGAAGGCTAAATGCCAAGCCATTGTGCAAAGGTATCCCGAGGAATTCAAGCTTACGCCCAAAGGAGATTTGTTTTGCAAATACTGTGTATGTTCGGTAGACGGAGAGAGGAAATCTTCAGTGGACAAGCACAGAGGATCATCTAAGCATCAAGCGAAAATGAGCAAAAAATCATCGCAGAATGAACAGTTATTCATTCCGAAGCACAGATATGATATTATTGATCGAGTGCCTTTCTCTCGGCCGATATACCACTGAAAAAAACTCCGCGATCAAAAGGTGAGTGAGCTGTTTGAGTTCATGGGGCAGTGTCCACCATCTGAATCAGCATGTCGTTCTCGTGTGATGGAGATGGCTGACAAGGAGCTGCAGGACATGATCGACAGACTGTCGAACTTGGAGTTGTTTTTCGTGGCCGATGAATCAGAAGTAAACGGAACCAAGTTTTTCAGTGTCCTGGTTGGCAACGTCTCTGAGCCTACAAAAACATATTTGGTTCACTGTAAATCCGTCTCCAGTGTGAACAGCCAAGTGGCCATTGAGCACATAGATGACGCTGTCAAAAGAGTCGACGTTCAACGAAGCAAGGTTGTCCTGCTCATTTCAGATGCTGCCAGGTACATGGTGAGTGCAGGCAGCACACTGAAGAAGATTTACCCGCGCCTTTCTCATGTCACCTGTGTTGCACACTTTTTACACAACTGTGCTGAGAAGGTCCGAGCCAAGTTTCCCAGTGTAGACACACTCATCGCTCGAAGGAAGGCTGCTACTACGAAAAATCGGAGTCGCCAAAACGCGTTCAATGCCATAGGATGTCCACCGCAACCTGTTGTCACACGATGGGCAAGTTGATTGAACGCGGCGTTTTATTACTCAGAAAGTTTGGCAGAGGTTAAAGATATTGTTTCTGGCTTCGAAGGAGGTCTTTTGGTGTCTCGAGCCAAGGAGGCACTTGGGAATGCAACAATCATCGAAGACCTGGCTGAGATCAAGCGGAACTACGTTGAGCTCGCTCAATTGTTTCCGAGAGTCGAAAGCCCCTATTACACATTAAAGAAAGCGTTCAGTGATTTGACCAAGCTGAACTTCGGTGAAGATGCTGATCTCAAACAGTATCTCACCAAAAGGATCGAGAAAAACACAGACCTGAAGGCCATTCTGAAGTACGAGCGCATTGACATCTCACCAGCGCTGTATGTGAGTCTGCAGCATTGTCAGGCAACATCTGTTTCAGTTGAAAGGTGCTTCAGCATGCTGAACAAGTTGCTTGCAGACGACCGGAACTTTGATAAAAAAAATGTGGAGGCCTATTTTAGGATGTATTACAATTCTTCTGACTGATTATGTATTCGCATACAAATATATTTTGTGTTTGAGTTATGCTTACTCTTAAAAAAGTTGTATCTGGTTTTGATTATTCTGGAGCAAACTATATTGCATTCTGAATACCAAATTTAGAGCAACAACGCTAGCATATGGCTCTTGCATCAATTTGGGATATCCTTTAGTGGCTTGATTAACTTAAACATTGATTCTAGACGCTAAATGTATTGATATTTAAAAAAACAATGATATTGAAATTCAACAATGGAATAATACTTCGTCACGATCAATATACATATATATTAGGGTCCGCGTTCAAAGAAAAACAAATTTAATGAGAAAATACTTGAAAATGCTAAGCTTAACAGGAACTTATCCCAAAATGTTCATACTCAAAATCTTAAAACATTTGTCAGACAATTCGTCATTCGAACATTCACAACAATTTTAGTGGTGTTTTCGAAAACAAATTAGTGCAACGTTTTAGCGCAACTTTTTGAATTTTTAGCGCAACTTTTTGAATCTTTTAGCGCAACTTTTCTTGATTTTTAGCGCAACAAAGGGTCACCTTACTAATGAGACTACGAATAAAAGCGGGTCGCATTATTCAGAGTGGTAATCCTGACCAGAAAAACGGGCAATATTTTCGTGTAGGAAAAAACGACTGAGGAAATATATTTAATGCACAAAATAGTATTTGAACACTAATAACTACATCAAAGAAACCATCATCCATAAAATAAGTTCTAAAAAGGTTATTAATAAAATACCAATTAATTTGGTTCAACTTTCCTTGATCTGCCGACAATAAAAAAAATCTCTACATCTAATAAAACCGTCTTTAAAAAATCGATTTTGAAAGAAAACATGGTTTAAAAAAACAGTTTAAATCAAGTGGTTTAACCAGCCGCTTATACCAGCAGGCTACTTGCTATACAAAAGGTATTTGAACGTACATCAATCAAACCTATCTTCCATATAGACTGTTATAGAAAGCAATGTTTCATTAGAAAAGTGTTGGTTTAAATATACGTTTGTCAAAAAAACACTTGGCCAACCAATTAAATTGTCTTGTTCTGCTGTCAACATTTTCTGAACCTGCACACTAATAAAACGAATTTGAAACGAGTTTTAAAAACATTGTTGTCTTTTTTCATAAAAAAGTCCATGATTTCTTTAATAAAAACACATAATTACTCAATGAATTTGTTTTGTTCTGCTGACAAATTATTTCAAATACCCACATCATTAAAACCATCTTTAAAAACATGGGTTTTCTCAATAAAAAAAACCTAAACCACCGGACCCGGTTGCCCTTTCAAAGAGTCTCCTGAGGTATTTATTGAATAATATTTTTTTTTCATACTATTATCAAATTATCTTTGAAATAAGGCACGTAAAGATGTACAAAACATCAATTATAGTCATTTCTATGTACTAAAATCCTACATCCGATGACAATTGGGGCTAATTCTAAAAAAAATAAAAAACCCTAAACAAAACATGTTTTTTTGCAAAAACGCATTTTTTGCATCTCTAGGTTTATGGGGGTTTGACATATTTTTGGGAATTTCAGTCCGCCCCCAAATCCTCCTGGCGCCGCCTCTGTTTTTGAGGGGCCATAGAACCACAATAAAAACGGGGGGTCACCATATTCAAATAGGGACCGCGAAAGATTTATGTTGAATCAATGTATTACTATTACTATATCTAATTACTTTCAATGTTGCTCATGTCAATCGTATGGGCGCCACAAGGACTTCTAGCGGCTCCAAGGACTATTTCTGGGGGGTCATAAGGACTCGCCTTGTGTTGATGGGGGTCATGGCAAGAAAAAGGTTGAGAACCACTGCTGTATAGGAACCAGCGCTTCTAACAGTTACCGCCAGATGGCGCGAGGTGCAGTTACACGTTGCGCACCACATCCGCTTTCCACGCGGAATATACTGAAGAAGACAAACTTGGCCAATATTATTATTCAAACCAATAATTAAAATGAAATGGGAAGAGTGTGAACGCTGTTAACTGCACTACTGCAATCTCCATGCATCTTGATCATCAACAAACAACATCAGTGGCGGCGCCAAGGGCTTCAAACAGGGGGGCTTCAACCTCCTCAAAAATATGCCAAGTCCCCAAAAATCATAATCACAATTACAGCATTAAAACTTCTTACCACTGTAAATGAAGTCCTGTAATTTTGGTTCAAGTTCGAGAACTGAATCAGTGTGCCCCAGTCCCTTATTATTATATTATGTAGTCAGCGTTCGAGTGTCAGCTCAGCTCAGCATGTCAGTCAGCTCTTCATGCTTCGCCAAACCCTCTCAACTTTTTCCTTAGCTCCCCTCAGCCCACATCGGAAAAATTCCTGCGCCGCCACTAAACATGAATTTACAGCGATAAAACAAAAACTGTAAATAATTAAGGAGAAATATATAGATAGAAGAGTGCGTGAAGTCACACAGCAAAATAGCAAGAAAAATTCAGCCAACGTAGAATAGCCAAAATGGAGCAGCACACAATACAAACGAGTAAATAATTCCAATAATTGGCTGCGAGAATAGCACAACAATAACACCGACTGAGAAATTTAGTAACAAGGAAAACATTCACAATAGACACGGACACAGACAGAAAATACAACAACATCAGGGATAAAAAGCCCTTTGCGAAGATGAAAGAAGGTGAGGTGGAGACAGAACCGTTCACAAACGCCCATAAGCAGTGGCGGCGCCAGAATATTTCCGGAGTGGGGGGAGGGGGCTGAGAAGAGTGGGGGGCTAAGAAAAACATATGTGGGTTTGGGTGAAACATGAGGATCTGCGCTGGAAACGTTCAGTGTCAGGACTTTAGGGGGGAAGGGCGGATCTCAGGATGAGTTTTGCACATTTTCCAGGGGTTTCAGCCCTTTGAAGCCCCCGCTCCCGCCTTGGTACCGCAACTGCCCACAATATACACACACACACACACGCACACACACACACACACAAACAAACGCATACATCACACGTGATTCCAGTTTTGCTCTGCAGAGTGAAGCGCTAATTGGCGCTCATACGAGTATCACGTCCATTTTCCTCGTCAGGCTGTCATTGTGTGTGTGTGTGCGTGTGTGTGTGCGTGTGTGTGTGTGCGTGTGTGTGTGTGCGTGTGTGTGTGCGTGTGTGTGTTTGACAACGTGTTCAGCCCCGTCACCATCAGGGACGGTTTATACTCACCTTGATATTGCCCGGGGCTAGTTGTGCGATCGAACTTCGACTGTTGCGCGCAGTAGAACGTTGCGAAGAGACGGGGGATGGAGCACCAGGGGAAGAATCGTAGAGAGGGAGTGCAGGTAGAGCGCTCTCTGTGCGTCGTCCGTCATTTAAGCTGCGGAAAATGTTCCGCCCTGTGTAGCCTACCGAATCACCATGACTGCTTTTGCCGTGAGCTGAAGGAGTTATTAAACAGTCTTTGTGCACCGTCTGCACAATTGGACTGACAATTGGAGCGTAGCCACGCGGTCGGGGGCATGTGACCAGACATGTGATGGAACAAACAAGCACTGCCACTCGACAAAGAGGTGATTTTCCTTTTCTTTCCATTACTGATAACGGGTAGGAAAGTGGTCGCAGCCACGTGGTTGCAGGGGGGGCTCCTGAAAAAAGCGACTTGTAAACAGTGGTTCGACAACGTCTGTGTTGTCATTCTATCACTATCTTCCTGTGGTAGCTGTTGTGTCCGCATCCTCACTACATCATTCTGGGCAAATGGTGAGTTCTTTACGGAAAGCGATTCAGATTGTCCACAGGTAGATTCCGTAGACCAGTGGTTCTCAACCTTTTCTAGATTGTGGCAGCCTTGGCAATCCTTTCAAAAGTTCCCGCCACCTTTATAAGGAAATACATATTTAAAATATCCGTTGTTTATATTATTATTTTTTTCATTTCGACATTTTACATTGATCTAATAACACCTTATACATTGATAGGCAAATTTCCTTCACACTGATACAGCTATTACAAAAAATGGTATTATAACACAAATATGCTATGTTTCCCCTTAATTTTGACGGCATCCTCAAAAAATCTCACGGCACACAGGTTGGGAACCACTGCCGTAAGCATTTGGAGCTTCAATGAGAATTTGTTCAGTGGAATTGGGCTAGAAGTCGTGCCGTTGCTTATCGAATGGAATAACCGTACATCGTATATCAGATAGTTGTCGGCAATGTGGAAAAAGTCTCTCTTATATCCGTGGAAAATTACACGTAAAGTATAGAAGACGGGCAGGAAGAAATACTCCGTTATAACCGGGGTTCTCTTATATCCGAAGTACACTGTATTTCGGCTGTGTAGTGACTTCTAAACAGATCAATATACTTTTAAGCAGATCAACATAAAAGGTATCAATCATGGATTTCATGTGCCTGTTATATTTTGTCCTTGCTGGCTCTTGTTTTTCTTCTTTCTGAGCTCCCGTTCTGATGTAATTATTGCTCTTGTATCTCTTAATCCTATGTTTATCGCGCTTTTTGTTGATTAGTGCGCTATATCAAATACACGGTGGTTGTTGTTGTTGTTGCACGCTTTCTGTTGAGAGCATTTCATACACACTTTAGTACTGGCGTAACAGGGTGGAAAAGGTCGGCTTTGGAATGAGTCATTACAAAGCCTCTTGTACTAATGATAACTTCCCACTTGCCTCCTTCGTGTGTGCGTGTGTGTGTGTGTGTGGGTGTGGGTGTGTTGGAGAGTGTGTGTGTGTGTGTTTGAGTATGAGTGAGTGTGTATGTGTGTGTGTGTGTGTGAGTGTGTGTTTGTGTGTTTGAGAGTATGTGCATGTCAGTGTGTGTGTGTGTGTCCGAGCGTGTGTGTGTGTCAGGTTTTTTGTTTGTTTTTTGGACACACAAACACATATATTTACAAACGCGTACACATATTCACAATACTACAATACAATGGAGGTGTGTGTCAGTGTGAGTGTGTGTGTGTGTGTGTGTGTGTGTGTGTGTGTGTGTGTGTGTGTGTGAGTGTTTGTCTGTCTACTGAGTGTGTGTGCGTGCGTTTGTCTGTGTGTCCCATATCTAGGTATGTGTCCCACATTTATATGTGCCAATTTATGCGTGTCTATATGAATTTACGTGTGAGTGTTTGTAATGTGAGTGTAATATGATTTTCTCATTCGCATTCGAGACGAAATGCTTGTTAAATAGAGGTTAAATGCCTAAGTGATAGCTGCTACACGGGAAGAAGCCGAAGCTTATGAACACACACAGGTGTGTTCCGTGCAGCTCGCTGCCACCGCAGAACCAACCCTCTCCACGCTATGACGCCACAAGGACGGAAGACGTATTATAATTGCGAATATAATGAATTGCGAATTGTGCATTGCGCTATATAAATATAATTTAATAAATAAAATGAAATGTGTGTCTGTGTGTGTCAGCAGAAATTGTCGGCGGCCATTTTGTTTGTCGTCTGCTTTGCAGCGTGCAACGCCAGCGCTTTCAACACAGCGAGCAGCGTTGAAAAACCGCCGCTACACGCCGCCGCCAGCGCCCCCTACACGACATTTCCCACAACCAACGTGCACCCTCACTATGTTGTACTGCGACGTGCGTCGAAAATCGATCCTGCGCCATTATGGCCTCCTGCAACCCACCGCATGCCCGCACAAGAGGCCCCAGCATGGAGCGCTGTCAAAGGAATGGCCCATCTAGTTCGCAACATTTTCAATTGGGCCTCCTAAGATGCATGTGTGCTTATTTGTCTAGACTGTGTTTCGCCTGTACAATGTTGTATCGAGTTTTGTGCGTATTAGTATATGCGAAGAGCAGCTCGGGTAATAAATTCGCTCCATATTTCAACTGGTCTCATTTTCTGGATTCCGTAGTGTAGTGGTAGAACAGCCGCCTCACAAGCGGAAGGTCCCTGGTTCGAATCCCGGCGGAGGAGAATTTAATTAGGCGAATTCTATAATTCAACAGTCCCTGTCCACCCAGCAGTAAATGATGGTACCAGATATCAGTCATGTGTTGTGACATGCATTCAATAAACCCGAAATCCTTTGCTATTTTCAGACGTTAAGTCGTTAGGCCTTGAATCATATATGAAATGAAGAAAAGGTTCATAGTGTTGATAATTTTTGACGTCATGAGTGCGGTTTATTACGCATATAAATAAGCCAGTCATGAAATAATCTCCAATTTGCCCCTCTGCTAAAAAAACACTGCAAAACCTACACGCGTACACACAAGCATACAAACACACCGCAACGTGTATTACTTAACACGCCAATACAATATACAAATAGTGTATTGTATTAAATACAAATAAACAGCGTAAATATTGCATAGTAAATACACCAACAAAAAATCACGCGCAAAAATAAACAAAAACCGTGCAAAATCCACAAAGGCAAAAAACAACATTTGAAAAATAGCAAGAAAAAAAATCACTCATAATTTCGCACGCGTGATCCGTGATCCGCACACATGAGCGTGATCTTGGTGATCACACACACACACACACACACACACACACACACACACACACACATATATATATATACACACACAGACACGATGTTCACTCATGATCCCTGGGAGGGCGAACACAAGCGTTGCGCTTCAAACATTCCACCATCCACACAATACCCTCGCCAATACCCTCTCTAAAACACACACACACACACACACACACACACACACACACACACACACACACACACACACACACACACACACACACACACACACACACACACACACACACACGCATCAGAATGCACATCAGAACAAGTCAACACATCGCAAAATCACATCATAAACACACTCATATCAAAATATCACATCATACATACACACACGGACACACACACACACAGACACATACACACACACGGAGACACAAACACACACACACGGACACATATACATACACATGTGTGTTTAAGTGTGTGTGTGTGTGTGTGTGTGTGCCAATTTTGTTTTTGTTTTTGTAATATTGCGCTGAAAAGCCTGAGAAATGATGTACAATAAAGCAATTGACTTTACTTTACTTTACACATATACATATCAGAACACACACACACACACACACACATATATACATACACACACATCAGTTCTTTCAGTTGTGCAAAGTGGAAGGATAGCATAGAAGGAATGTCAAAAAAGGAAACTAATTAAATACGGAACAAGAAAATATAGCAGGACAAATACGGGACAAATATCAATATATACCGTATTCTCTCGTGTATATGCGACGCTTTTTTTGGTATAAATTTTCATTTTAGAAACACAATGGGTATCTTATTTATGCTAGTAAGTTATTAAGCACCATTATGTACTATTTTCCAGAATATTTAACTAAAAATTGAAAGGGTCTTTTATACACGCGAAAATTCGGTAATAATATAGTCACCGTATGAGTGTCTCACCAAGTGAGTACCAATTGAGTACCAGTGACTTCATATTTACTCACTAGTCAATCGGTACTCACCGGTGACTCATCGGCACTTGTACTAATCTAGTCTTCATTCGATACTCCCTAGTTACTCATTAGGTACTCACTATGTACTCACTTGATACACACTAGGTACTGAATTTGGTACTCACTCACTTGATACTCATTAGTTACTCAATTGATACTAACTAGGTAATCACTTGATACTCATTAGTTACTCACTAGTTACTAACTTTATACTCATTAGTTACTCACTAGATACTCATTAGTTACTCACTTGATACTCACCGGGTACTCACTCACTTGATACTCACCAGGTACTCACTCACTTGATACTCACTAGTTACTCACTTGATATTCATTAGTTACTCACTTGATACTCATTAGTTACTCACTTGATACTCATTGGTTAGTCACTTGATACTCATTAGTTACTCACTTGATACTCATTAGTTACTCACTTGATACTCATTAGTTACTCACTTGATACTCATTGGTTACTCACTTGATACTCATTAGTTACTCACTTGATACTCATTAGTTACTCACTTGATACTCATTAGTTACTCAATTGCTACTCATTAGTTACTGACTAGATACTCAATGTATACTCACTAGATATTTACTCGGTGCTCAAGTGTTACTCATTAGTAATGAGTCATTACTGACCCGGTGAGGGCAGAGACCGGCATCACCATACATTCTCGCAGGCCAATTAGTTGATGAGCGTTGGTGAACATCGGCCTCACTTCCCGCACGCCCATACATTCACTCAGGTCCTGCTTGTTGGCCAACACTAGCAGAGGCACGCCTGATAACCGCGTGTCTGAAAGCGTGGCGTCTATTAGCACACACACACACACACACACACACACACACACACACACACGCTCTGAACCTAACTAGTCTGGAGGACAGAAGAAAGCGGGGGGATTTGATAAACATATTTAAGTATATGAAAGAGATATACACCAACAATCAATAAGCCGACCCGAATAACACAGACATGTTCCACTCTGATCGACAACATATTCATCAACAACGCGTCTCTAGTCTCTTCCAGTGGCATAATAACACATGATATCAGTGATCACCTGCCAACTTTTTGCACTCTGACGTACAATACTGTTTCACCCACAACATTGCATCAAAATAGAAGATTATTCAATTTTAAACATGCTGACAAATTAATACAACAAGTCAGAGTTGAGATGGACAAGTTCTATGAGATATCAGAAGCCGAAGAATGTGCCAACTTCCTACTACAAACATGTGTAACTCAAATCGACAAATTATCAAATACTAAAAAGAATCTGAGGAAACAGCCTCAACAGCCGTGGATTGACAAAAAACTCTTAGCAGACATCAATCTAAAAAACAAATTACATCTCAAATACGTCAAGAAAGTTAAAAAAGAAGACTTTCTAATATTTAAAAAATTTCGCAATAGATTAAAAAGCGAAATACAATTGGCAAAACAGAAATACTACCTTGAGCAACTGAAACGTCATCAATGCAATAAACGAATGATGTGGAACACATTACTAACCATAACTAACGTGAAAAAACGAAAGGAGATTTTACCGTCCTGTTTTATTCACAATGATGTTTTACATGAAACCCCAACAGACATTGCTGAAGAATTCAACATGTATTTTACTAACGTTAATCTTAATATAGCAAGAAATATGCCGCTTACCAACGTACACCATAGGATGTTTCTCGATCATTTAAAGACGTGTGAAAGCAACAAATTCGTGTTTCAAACTATTCCAAATCTTGTCGTACACTCCATAATAACTCAACTGAAGAGTGGCAAGAGCGCACATGACGGTCTCACAGGTGAAATTCTAAAACTAATTGCCTCGTCATTCCTCACCGAAATTACACACATGATTAACTTATGTATCACACAATCATGCTTTCCGAGTTCTTTCAAAATTGCGCGCGTTATTCCAATTTTCAAACAAGGTAACAAGCAAAACTTTATTAACTACAGACCTATATCAATTTTAACGCCTATGTCTAAAGTACTAGAGAGAATTTTATATAATCAACTCATGGATTTTTTTACTACACATGATCTTCTATTTGACTTTCAATTTGGTTTTAGAAAACAACGATCTACATACATGCCAATCGGTCTTTTAACTCAACTAATTAACAAAGCACGTGGTTCTAACTCAATCGCGCTTACAATTTTCCTTGACATAAAAAAAGCTTTTGATTGTGTAGATCACGCTATCCTGCTGGACAAACTCCGCTTCTACAACTTGGCCGAGTCAACAATAAAGCTTCTCAAGGCATTCCTGTCAAATCGCCTGCAATTTCTTGATTTTAATGGTTGTTGTTCAAGTACAAAAGAAGTCAAAATGGGAGTACCTCAGGGTTCAATTTTGGGACCATTACTGTTTTTAATCTATGTTAATGACCTTTTTAAATGTAGCACTTCATCGCAATTTTTAATGTTTGCTGACGACACTGCTGTTTTTATCTCAGCCTCTACACAAGATGAATTGACGAGTAAAGCCAACAATCTTTTAAGTAACATATCAGATTGGTTCAAAGCAAATAGACTACGGTTAAACACTTCTAAGACGAAATATCAAATATATAATTTCACCAAAAATGAGCTGAGTGATTTAAGCATATCAATTGACAATGCTCGAATTGATCACTCGCCAGTGGTGAAATATCTGGGGGTGATGTTGGATAATGACCTCAAATTCCGTGCTCATATCAAGTAAACAACTTCAATAATCAACAGGCACATTGGAATTATTTCGAAGGCTCGTAAGTTTTTAACCTCTGAACACGCGCTTTTATTATACAATGCCTTAATTCAACCTTTCTTATCGTATTGTAATTTAAATTGGGCATTGGGGTATCCTACCCATTACAATCCCTTAATTGTTGCGCAAAAGAGAATCATGAGGATTATCGACATGGCTCCATATGGTTCACATACAAGCCCAATTTTTAAAAAATATAAGGTACAAAAATTTCGTGATCTCGTCAAATCAAACTGTATGGTTTTAATGCATAGTTTTTTTAACCAATTCACTTCCCCCATGTATTTCTCACAATTTTATTTTGAAACTCAATACAAGAAACCTAAGAGAAAAACATCATTTTGAGGAGCTAAGAGTAAATAACAATTATGAAGAACATTGCATGTTTATCAAGGCACCCAAGTACTGGAATCAGATAGTTGCCAAAAATATTCCGTCTCTCGTGAATGTTCCTCCTTCTAAACGTAAACTCAAACAAGTTACGAACAAGCTGATTATGGACAATTACTGATTAGTGACTCAGTGATCTGGTTGATGGTGACAATGTTGACAATGTTGATGGTAATGATAGCTGATAGCACTAATGTTGATAGTTGATTGTGAAAATATCACGTGTACTTGGCTCGGTTCATTTCCTCGGCTCATCATCTCCTTATTTTTATTATTTTTTGTTATTAATTTTTATTAATTTGATCTGTATTGATCTACTTTTGTTTTGGTTGACCAAAAATTGAAACGACGACTTTTTCTTTTCTTTACTTCACAATTGTTCCTAGTTGCATGATTTAGAATTATTATAAATTAATTCAGTGGTTGAGACAGGATTCTTCCTTACACCCTGAAAATATCATTTTTGCAACTGTTTTTTTTTGTGTGATGTTCTTCTTGTTCTGGTTCGAGTGTGAAATAAACTTCTTTCTTTAAAAAAAAAATAAAAAAAAAAAGAAAAAAAAAAGAAAAAAAAAAAAAGATGGCTACTCCAGTAATTACAGGTTTATATAAGCAGATGAAAGGAAGAGCACAAAAGTATAAATAAAGGAAACCCCGTTGCAAAAAGGATATAAAGAAGTAAAGCTTCCCATACAGAGCTATAGATAGTTGGAATAAACTACCCACGGATATTGTCGAAAGTGAAAAAATATCAGAGTTTAAAAGTAAAGTTGATAGCTTGAGAGACAGGTCAGCTCTAGCTTAAGCTCAAATCCTGTAGAACAACTCGGTGAGTACACACACATTGCTGGACTCCGTGGTGTAATGGTACCACACCCGCTTCACAAGCGGGAGGACCGTGGTTCAAATCCCGGCGGAAGAGAATTTCATTGGGCCAATTCTATAATTCAACAGTCCCTGTCCACCCAGCAGTAAATGCTACCAGATATCAGTCATGTGTTCTGTGATGTATTCTGGGGAGTTGGTCATCTCTAATACATCTTCCGTTCTTGTGGCGTCATAGCGTGGAGAGGGTCGGTTCTGTGGTGGTAGCGAGCTTCACGGGACACATCTGTGTGTGTTCATAAGCTTCAACTTCTTCCCGTGTAGCAGCTATCACTTGAGGCCTTAATCTTAACGTCATGTATATATTCAAGCATAGATACATACACACACACACATATATATATATATATATATATATATACATATATATACGTACATCCACATTCTGTATAAATATTGAATGTGTTGATTGAATTGAATGTGTATGTATGTGTGTAGTTTTGTATGTTTAATTGAGTGTACATCTATATATATAAAAGAGATCCTCTGTGTGTCTGTGTGTGTGTGTGTGTGTGTGTGTGTGTGTGTGTGTGTGTGTGTGTGCTCACCATCCTTGGTCCATTTTCTATCAGCTATTATTCGGCCACCACTCAGCCTACCCGCTAACAATTTATACCATCACGTTGGAAATTTTCTTGTCTACACTTTAGATTAAATTTTAAATTTCAAAAATGAAATAAAAAAAGTTATAGCGGTGAAAAGACAAAATGAACCCTGAAAAATGCGAAAATTTTGGTAAATTTTCTGAAGACTACTCCTCCTAAACCAGCAATAGTACAACTATAAAAATTATACCACTGTGTAGAAAATTTTCTTTTCTACTCAACGAATTAAAATTTATACCCAAAAATTAAATATAAAACATGTAAAATAAAAAACAATCAATCTACATTCAAAATTTTATTTAAACTCCACGCGTCCGATTTTCTATACTTTTTTCTCTATTTCTCAAAAACTAATAATCACACATCTAAATAAATAATACCATCATGCTGGGAATTTTGTTTGCTACAACACGGCATATTTTTTAATTTTCGAAAGTGTATTAAACAAAAGTTACGGCGGTGTGAAGTGTAAATGACAAAAAAGCAAAAAGGCAAAATTAGCACAAAAAACGTGAATATTTTGGTCAATATTCCGCTATCTATTCCTCATAAACCAGCAATGGTACAGCTATACAAATTATACTATTGTGTAGATAATTTTGTGTTCTACAAGAAAAGTTATAATTTATACCCACAAATGATACAAAAAACGTGTACAATTGGCAAAATTCTCAAATACATCCAAAATTACACTTGAACACCGGGTGATTAAAATTAATTCATTTTTCTACCCATTTCTCAGGAACTATTTGTCACACATTACAATAAATTATACCATCGTGCTAGAAATTTTGTTTTCTACAATACGGTATAATTTGTAATTTTCCAAAGTGTATCTGAAGGACGTTACGGGGGTGTAAAATCAAACGGACATATTGCCAATTTGACAGCTATTATGCGCACTTGCGATTACACAGGAATATACTACTGTGTAGATAATTTTGTGTTCTACAAGATAAGTTATAATTTATACCCACAAATGATACAAAAAACGTGTAAAATTGGCAAAATTCGCAAATACATCCAAAATTACACTTGAACAACGGGCGACTAAAATTAATTCATTTTTCTACTATTTATCAGTAACTATTTGTTATACATAAAAATAGATTATACCATCGTGCTAGAAATTTTGTTTTCTACAATACGGTATAATTTTTAATTTTCCAATGTGTATCTAAAGGACGTTAGGGCGATGTAAAGTCAAAATATCATGTTGCCAATTTGACAGCTATTATGCGCACTTGCGATTACACATGAATATACACTGATTTAATTTCACTGAAGTCCAATCACAATTTACGCACTTGCGATTACACAGGAATATACTACTGTGTAGAGAATTTTGTGTTCTACAATATAAGCTATAATTTATACCCACAAATGGTACAAAAAACGTGTAAAATTGGCAAAATTCTCAAAAACATCCAAAATTACACTTGAACACCGGGCGACTAAAATTAATTTATTTTTCTACCATTTCATAGTAACTATTTGTTATACATAAAAATATATTATACCATCGTGCTAGAAATCTTGTTTTCTACAATACGGTATAATTTGTAATTTTCCAAAGGGTATCTGAAGGAAGTTACGGCGGTGTAAAGTCAAAAGGACATATTGCCAATTTGACAGCTATTATGCGCACTTGCGATTACACAGGAATATACACCGATTAAATTTCACTGAAGCCCAATCACAATTAAGAATGCATCATATTATCTCCAAGCATGGATGGTGTGGTGTTTTTGCGTACAGTTTAATTAATGCTACACTATACTGAATAGAAAGTCTTTATTGTCCTCAATATTTACACATCAAATGTTCCGCACGACGGGCGGGTAAAATGCTACTTGGAACATAGTAAGCTACTGAATTTACTGTGTAATTTAATTGGTTTAATTTCAAGTTGCATACGCTTAAGTTGCATAAGGATACGGGTTGTAATATCATGCAATGCCAAGTATATGCATATGCTGTTTTAGAGGAAGCATTAATCTGGAATTATAGAGATGTTTCATTGTTTTGATAGTGTTACACCTCTGAATTACTACACACGAAGGACGGGTGTGAATTTGAGTAGTGTTGAGGGAAAAACATCGTCAATAATTAAAACAAGAATTTACAAATTTGACTTTTCTATTGGTCGTTTTTCATCAATTTTCTTTGTGTTTGTTTCGTGTTTGAGTTCTGAATTATTCCGCACGACGGGCAGCTTTAAATATGAGGCGGGTTGTGGAAAAACATGTTTTCTAAATTGAAACATAAATTTCACATTTAGACTTTTATATTAGCTAAAACTTTCCTGTGGGTTTGTTTTTCTTTTTCAATTTGCACTAATTTTTTATGAATTGAATATTAATTATATTTTATAAACTGTTCCGCACGACGGGCGAATTAAATGTATCTATAAAGAGTGGGTTTAAATGATAGCGAGGTATATGATATTTTGCTAGCAGTAAATATTCTAGCGATAAAAGTAGGATAGCTCTTAAGCAAATGATTTTGGAGAATGATGTGAACCTTTAAATATATTTTGCGATCTGATGATATATGTATTAGGAATAATACGTAGCAGAATATAGATTGCATAATATAATATCGGCTGTAATATCAAGGGCTTTAATATCGGTGTAATCCAAAAAATAACAACTGTATGAATATGATGTATTAGTGGAAGCATTAACCGGGAATTATGAGATAATATGATAATGGTGTATAATTATATCGCATTATGCAACAAATGTGAATTTAGCTGCATTACAGTTTGGTCCCGATACTATATTGGCGGGTTGAGAGAAAAGTATTGGTGGGCCGCGTGTTTGGGACCCCTGGGGTAGATAATCTCAGTCTTCTGATTACAAATTATGATCGCATCAGTATATTTTGTGATCACAAACTAATAAGTTAAATCACCTCAGACTAGGCTGAGAGCGGTCAAGATTGAATGGTTGGGTTGGGTTGGGTAGGTTTGACTCAGGTTATATTGGGTTTTAATGATAGCGGAAAATATATAAATTTCAACAATAAATATTATAGCGGTAAAAGTGAAATAGTACTTAAGCAAATGATATTGGGGAATGATGTTAAGTAATATATATAGTTTGGAAACATTCTGATGAAAAGATTTCATCATCTTTCATTGTTTGTTTCGTGTTTGTGTTCTAAATTATACCACACGACGGGCAGATCTTTATATCAGGCGGGTTGAGGGATAATATTTGTCAAAATAAGAACAAAAATATTCACATTTAGACTTTTCTATTGGTTAAGATATTTATAGGCTACATTTATTGGTTTTCAATTTGTATTCATTATATTTTATGGATTTGATATGAATTTTATTGTATGAATTGTTCCGCACGACGGGTGGGTTTAAAAAAGTGTTTTTAGATCATTTTTTCAAATGGTTCATTTAAAAAAAGGTAATTTTTTTTACAAATAAAAATGTTCCGCGGGCAGCAACTATAGACAATAGAACGTTCAATTTTCCCTGTAGAATTAATCCATACACAAAACCAATGGATTTGACTTCAAATATGAATTTTATTGTATGAATTGTTCCCCACGACGGGCGGGTTTAGAAAAGGTGTTTCCATTTTTTAGTTCATTTTTTTCAAATGGTTCATTTAAAAAAGGTATTTTTTTACAAATAAAAATGCTCCGCGGGCAGCAACTATAGACAATAGAACGTTCAATTTACCCTGTAGAATTAATCCATACACAAAACCAATGGATTTGACTTCAAGATCCAGAACGGATCGTGTTCGAGTTCTGAATTATTCAGCACGACGGGCGGGTTTAAAAATGACTCAGGCGGACTGAGGGGAAATATTTTGTCGAAATAAAAATAATTAAACTTATAATTTTCAATTGATTAATATTTTTATGAGTGTACCCTATTTCATTTGTATTTTTCCATATTTTTTTACGAATTGAATATGAATTTCATGTTATGAATTGCTCCGCACAACGGGCGGGTTCTAATGCTATATATATACATAAAGAAGAAATTATCTGTCTGTCTGTGTATGTATGCTTGAATATGAGGTGACATAATTGCGCTGGTTCATGGTTCGCTGGTTCAATGATCAGGGGCTTCAAACGCAAACGAAGCGATGGCTCATTTTTATGCAATAAAAATGTCCCGCGGGCAGCAATAAAACGTTCAATTTCACCGTATAGAATGAATTCATATACAAAACTAATGGATTTGACTTCAAGAACCAGAACGGATGGTGTTCGAGTTCTGAATTATTCCGCACGTCGGCCGGGTTTAAATATGAGGCGGGTTGAGTGAAAATATTTTGTCAAAATAAAATTAAAAATAATGAAATTTAGACTTTTTAATTGATTAAGGTCTTCATGAGTTTGCCTTATTTATTTTTAATTTGCAATATTTTTATGAATTGTTCCGCACAACGGGCGGGTTTTAATGCGGTTTTAATGCTATATATACATAAAGAAGAAATTATCTGTCTGTCTATGTATGTATGCTTGAATATGAGGTGACATAATTGCGCTGGTTCATGGTTCGCTGGTTCAATGATCAGGGGCTTCAAACGCAAACGAAGCGATGGCTCATTTTTATGAAATAAAAATGTCCCGCGGGCAGTTATTCATGTTATGAATTGCTCCGCACAACGGGCGGGTTTTAATGCTAGTTGAATATAAGTGTATGAACACACACACACACACACACACACATACAAAGGCCACCCACCAAACACCAGTTTGGACTCGTCCATTCTGCTGCGGTCGGCCGAATCGACCACGTACACAACGCCATGACATTCGTCAAAATACTGCTCCCACAAACACACATACATCAAGAACTTTAACAATGACACATCAAGAAGATTACAAAAACAACAACAAATGTTTTGAAATTGAAATTGTAAATTCACATATTTAAACATTATCTTTTTTGTGCATAGAAAAATATAAATAAATGCGCAAATAAAATACACTAAAGATAGCGATATACAATTTGAAGGAGATATAAATTAAACACTGTTAACACCAAGAATAATTCTTAATGAACATAATGAAATACACTATTATAGTATTATAGTATTATATACATATATACTTTCATCAGCCAATTGATAAAATAAATTTTACAAAAAACATAAATCAATAACTAAGCAAAAATAGCATTGAAATAGCATCAACAAGAAATTAAAAAATAACAATAATGTACGATAAAATCGACCAATATCGAAAAGATAATAGAGGATATACATAAATGGAAACTAAATTGTGAATAACATAATTGTAGGTATAATATAGGCGGGAAAGAACGTGTTCTGTGCGGGATCGCGCCTTGTTCCAGAGAGACTGCAGCGACTGTTGACCGCCCAGATCCCAGAAATGGACACGCACATCATCTACCAGCGCATGGCCAATATTCAGGCCGACTGTGGTGGTAATTTTGTGCGGCGGCAAGCGACGGCGCTGCTGCGACTCAAAATGACCACGAACCGCCTCCAAATATGTCTGTCAGCCATCATATACACACATACACACACAGAGATAGACATATAGACACACACACACACACACACACACACACACACACACACAGACATAGACACACACATACACAGACAGAGATAGACACATACACACACACACACACACACACACACACACACACACACACAGACATACACACACACACACATAGAGGCACACACACACACACACACACATAAACATGTTTAAACACGTATAGACACACATATACACTAACATACAAACACACACACACACACATACAAATATATGATTAAAAATAACAAATATATGTTTCAAATTAATGTATATCTTATTTTTCGCGTGTATAAAAGAGCCCTTCAATTTTTAGGCAAACAATCTGGAAAATAGTACATATTGGTGCTTAATAACTTACTAGCATAAATAAGATACCGATAGTGTTTCTAAAATGAAAATTTCTACCAAAAAAGCGTCGCTTATACACGGAACAAATAGGTTATATTCCAAATTACACACTGAGTTATACGGAAAATAATTGTAGGACTGAATATTGCTAATATTGTCGGCATATTAATGCATGAATGACCAAAATATCTTACCGATTTTCCAGCATTATCCAAGCCGAGAATGAGCAAAAAATACTCGTCTTTCTGCACTAAGTACTTGTATACTCCTTTGAGTAACGAGTACATTTCACCGCTCTCTCTCTATCTCTCTCTGTGTGTGTCTTGATTTTGTTCAGACTCTCTAGGAAAAATTGGCCACGGACAAATCAAGTGTTAGTGCAGTAAACGCGGGCGATCGAGGTGTTTTGAGCCAAACATCGCCGTGCTGCGACAGAAACCTGCGACAAAAACCAGCACAAACATCGAAACACCTGTCACAAAAGAAACAAGTTCGATACAAGTGCTCAAGAATTTCGCTTCTGCAGAGAAACTTTCAAAATCGAATGCATTTGAAAGAATATTAAGCTAAAAAATTGGCCCCAGAAATTCAACATTAAATAAAGAAATTAAAAGAAAAAAATTAAGCCTTTACGTAAAGCAATCGGTATTGTTCGATAAAGCGCAAAACCTCTCACAAACACCACATAGACTGATAAACCCCACATAGACCCAAACATTTCAAATGCAATTGAAACCACATAACCCATTGAAGCCACATGACGATATAAATGCATGTATTTCAACAATTCAATCATTAAATACCCACACAAAAAACACACACACACAAACATATTAACACTTGCAATAACACAAACATTAATTACATTATACCACAACATCCAAGCAGACCAAACGGAAGAAAAAAGTATGCTATTCCTACGTAAAGTATTCCTCTACTACAAGTACAGGCAAAACTTTAGCGAAGGATTCCTTCACGAACGTATGAAGGACCCCATGACATATATTAAAGATTTCAATAATATAAAATATTCCTTTACTGGACATGAAATATTCCTTTACGCGGGCATGACGTATTCCTTTACGCGGGCATGAAGTATTCCTTTACATGGGCATAAAGGAATCCTTTACGAATGGCGCGTCACAATGGGCAGTTTGTGTAGACACAACTGCGCTCCGCCATAGCGGACACGCACTCGCGCCTGCACAACACCACTGATTTCCTCTACAGCCGCCAGCCAACAGCTATCGGCTGAAAACTGACGGCTGATTCGTCGCCGCAGCAGCTGCAAATGCCGCTCGGCTGTCGGCAGCTGCCACGCGTCCACCAGAGCTGCCAGATAGCGCGCCAACGCTCGCACATCAGAAGGCCGAGGAGACGAACGTGAAGGAATTGACGCGCCAGACAAACAAACAGCCCCTCTGCGGGAATCCCTCGCTAAATTCTTGCTTTGCATCGTATCGGCTGAGCGTAGAGGATTACTCTGCTGTAGGGGATTCGGCGCCAAATGTTGTGAAGGATTTTCCGTTGCCGACGACATTTGTGTCGCATCGGCGGCGAAGTGGTCGTTTTCGCCCTGATTCAGCCAATCTGCAATCAATTGCGCAATCACCCGCTCATCGCTTGAGCCATAGAACAGGGGCGTGGCCGCCGGTCGTCGCAACTGCGCCGTATTTGTCGATTGTGCGCCACCGTCGACGCCCAGCCGCCTCAGCACTTCCTCTACGCCGGCAGTCGTTGGCGGCAGCGGCGACGGCGGTGGCGAATGCTGTTGTACGGCTGACGCAGCCGTCTCTTTGCAAGCGGCAAACATGCGATTAATAGCCTGCTGTTTGGCGGGCGAGCGGTTGAAAAGACAACCGCCACCCCCGCGCCCCTCCCCGCCAACCGACTGTCTCCCCTTGCCAAGTGTCGCCACCTGCACGGCCAATCCGCGAACTTCACGCGGCCGTACGTCAATCCGCTGCCAAAGTCGTCGGGCGCATTCGCTCAGCTCTTGAGCCGGCGCTGAGCTGCTCAAAGTCGTGGCCGACGATGACGCAAGACTGCCGGACCGTGAAACAGTGTCGCACAAGCCGTGACCGAGAAACTTGGTCGGCGTGACCGGCGCGTCCGTTCGCCGCACCATCACGCGCAGTGTCATCCGGCGACCGGCAAAACGCGCCGCCGACGCCCGCGCAGCCAGCTCGCCGCACAGCTCGTCAATGAAGGCCGTCAGTCGACGCTCGCACTCGAATCGCACGGCATAATTGACGTCAACGGATACAGAGCGACGATCCGGCAACGGACGCACGACGGATGAGTGTTGGCCGGACGGCGAGCGACGGCGGCACAGTCCGCGACACTCGTCGTACACGCATCGACCGAGCTTGGCGCCCAGTGCGTCCGTCAACTGCCGCTGCGTCAGCTGACGTACGTCACCGCACGTCCGGCAATTGTGGCGACGCAGCGCCTCTGCCGCCGCCGCGCCCACGCCCGGCAGCCAATCGAGCGGCAGTGCGGCGACAAAATCGGCCGCCGCCGCCGCCTCCACGCAGCATTGGCCGTCCGGCTTGGCTCGCCGGGTCGCCAAACGAGCCAACAGAACGCTGGGGCCCATGCCGACTGACACACGACATCCGCCGGTCGCCGACGCAACGTGATGCCGCAGGAACGCCGCCAGTTGTTGACTGGACGTGCCGGTAGCTCGCATCACGTGGCCGCAGTCGACCAGCAGTTCGTCGCAGCTGAGCGCCTCGATGCGTCGTTCTAGCTGCCCGACGGCGACGTACAGGGCCATGGCCGTGCGGCGGTATGCGGCGAAGTCGTACGGCATGGTGCGCAGCTGCGGACACAACCGCACTGCTCGCCGCACCGTCATGCCGTTGCGAACACCGGCTGCTCGCGCCTCGTAACTGCAGCTAGCCACCTCGGCCATCGAAGAACAATGCTCTTCGGATGGGGAAGATTGTGCCGAAGAGTCCGATGTCCGAGTGGAAAGAGTTCGACGACAGTGCGTGACGGCAACAGGAAGTCCGACCAGGTGAGGACGCGTCAGGCGGCCGACCGACACGAAGAAACAGTCGAGGTCGATGTGAGCTATGACCGTCGCATCACTGGAGATCGTCGAGTGATCGCACGATGTGGAAGAGGGAGAGGAAGAAGTCGAAGAAGAAGGACACCAAAGCTTCAGGGCCTCGCGAGCAGGATATTCGTGGTGCTCGCCATGTTGAAGACTGGCCACGTAGTCAATAAGCATTGCCTTCATCTCGGAAATGTGATGCAGCCGCGAGTTGGCAAAATACTCCTGCAAAAAGCCAGGATCACCGGCCTTTTTATGCAGGAGCGAGCCTTCGGAAGAAATCGGCACAGCTGAGGAGCAGCTAGACTGCTGGCCTGCAGGTTTATGAAGATCGGGTTTCTCGATTGAGTCCGACGCGACTCTCGATGAAGTCTGACTTGAATGGTCTGCCTTCTCAACCGACTGAAAACCACAGCCACCACTCGTACAATATCCAGCATCCACAAGTCCACCAGGAGAGTCTGGTACAACCTCGCTCTCATCCTCATAATCATCTCCACCATCTTCCCCATACTCATCATCCACAAAAATACCGTCGCCAGAGTCATCATGATGGGCGCTGCACGTCTCACCGCGTTGAGCTGTTTCTTCACCTTGATCACATTCTTGACGGAAGTGTTTCAGCATACCAACCACTCCACCACCGCCGCCGCCGACGGACAGTCGGTATTCCTCGCATCCAACGCGCTCGCCTTTCTCCAGACACGCGCTGATCCACTGTGGTTTCACCACCAGTAGTCCGGCAGAGCGCATCCACGTGGCTCGACAAATGTTGGACGCGATCACGTGCGTGGTCCGCTGCGGACCGCGCCGCTTCAGGTAGAAGTGGAACTCTCCGCCGTGTTGCCGCATGATCTGTTTCAGGCTGGACGCAGGAGGCTCGGTGATGCCGTTGACGAAGATGCGCACTCCCGAGAACAAAGAGCTCCGATCACGGCCACTCGAGGACGTGGCAAACTGGTGCGCTAATTTGGCTCTCTTGGCGGCCATATAGCCGCCCTGCTGTTCAAAACCATTCTCCCGCCGCGTGGAATCACGACCGCACCTTCCACGAGACATGTTCTAAGCCGACTTGATGAAGAAAACTGAACGTTTCCAACGCGCCCAGTTGTGATTGGAAACTACATATCCTGCAGTTTGATGACAGCAACTTCCGTATCAATTATGAGCCAATACTCTAAGGCGTCATCCACGAAAACACGAAATAAACACATATATACACTCATACGCAAATAAGCGCTAAGACACGACATTTATATACATATAATACACAAATAAATTGATAAAACACTACTTCTGTCCACACAACTCTAATGCCCGGAGTACGTTGTACTATAAAACTTGGAATAACTCATTTAATAACACGACCAACAACGCAACACTCGAGTTGATCAAATTAAGAGAAACAAACCTCCACACAAACACACACAATTTCCAACAACAGTTGTGTACAGTTAAGAAAATATTACAAAACATTAACAAATGCGTTCAAATACGCCACATTCCGTTCAAGACATACTCGTCAGTAATGTGTTTTCAAAGCCAAATAAAAAATAGCGTGAAAACTACAATGAAAATATATTTCACTGCAAAAGGTGCATAAAATCACTTCTTCTAGAAAAACAATTTAGTATCAACAATAAAGGCATATATCACCTATATAGAGAATATTTATTGACGGTGAACAAACGTATAATCCTCGCGCTAGAAACCAGTTTTTTTTGGAACAATTGGATCGATTTTATCAGGTCGTAGTGGAAACAGGAAAATGCTTGTCACGGGATTTTTTTAACTATATCGACACAATTTCAATCACCAAAATTGTTCTGTTCTGCGAAATTGTCTGCTTTTCAGTTGGAAATCTTGAAAATGCAGCAAAATTCAGAGTTCAAATGTGGTTATTCTTTAGATGGCGGTAGCGATTGTGCTGCGCGTGAAGTTTTAGCGTTGCCTCCAATTTCTGTAGAAAGCGAGCAAAAAAGACATGCCTCGACACATGAAAGCACTGTTTTACGCTCGGATCCAGAGCAGGAAAAAATGCAGGAAGTCGACGACGAAAGCGTTGAGAGGTCGTGTCTGGAAGATGACGTCACACGCTGTCTTCTGCGACCTCGCAAAAACAGGCAAGCCATATTTAAAAATACAATTTTCACGTGTATTTCATCTGAACAAGCAAAATAATTGAAAATAATTTTAATTGGGAATTTATTTACTGAGAAAAAAATACTTGGGAAGCAATTTCATGAACAAGATGCACAATACACATGCGTACATTGAGGAAATATCACCTTGTCACTGTCAAGTAAATTGAAATTTCTCAATTAAATTATCATTTATCATATTATTTCAAAATAAATTAAATATTATTTAATTATGAGTTTAAATATTTAGTCCTTAATTATTTGTCTCATTATTTGCGTATTGGTCTCATTTTCAATCGTCTTGATTCACGAAGTTCTGCTTCGCGGCGACAATTGCGGCAGATTCCAAGTGTTACGTGACGAAATGACAGAAGAGGCGCAACAAATCGCCTCGCACGTGCGCCACCAGTTGAGCAGAAAATGTGACGTCATGCGTGACGAACTCGAGCGGCATCGACAAGAATTGATGAGCTGCAAACACCAGATACAAGAGACTCCCGTCGAAAAAGTAGAATATCCTGCGCAAAAACACCACCAAGAAGTTTAAAAATCAACATCTTAAAAAAACAAAGAAAAATTACGAACAAAGCAGCATTTCTTGTGCTGCTTCGTGTGTTTCAAATGATTTTGTAATTTTCGCTTTTGTTTTTTCAATCTTTCGGTATAATGAGCAAATAATATAATGAGTTCCTCCCGCATAGTAAAGTAAATAAAGACAACGTAATAAGCAGAATCTAAACTAAACACAAATAATAGATATTATTGAGAAATTATGTGTAAAATAACGGACTACATGTCAGTTTTTTCATGATATTCTATTGTCCTATTTTGAATCCTAGGTTGTACTCTGCTTAATCTAATTAATCTAATAAAAATACTATGATATCCCATGCTAATACATTTCCACTTGGTACGTAAGTGTGTATGTGTATGTATACATGCATGAAAGTACGTGTGTATGCGTGCGTGTGTGCAGTTTGAGCTGAAAACATACGAGAGCTTTGTCGTCCGTATCGAATCCATCTTCTCCCAGCGTCAGAAGACAATCTTAACTTGCATCTCTTCGCAGACGGCTTTGGAACGAGAGAGGGTCGTGCAGCTGGGCGAATTGTTGCGCAAATATCGTCCCAAACTGACCCGATCCTTCTATAAATCCCCAGCGGAGGTGAGTGATGTCTGGATCCGGCAGGAACATATAATTTGGTCGTCTCAGTGGATTGAGTGTATTGCAAATCTCTGTTTGGGTGAGCTTTGCTCGGAAAGTTTCCATTATATCCAGTAGTGGATACAGAGTGTAATTTTGGGAGGCTGAGTTATGTAAGAGTGACTAGGTAGTGTGTGAAGGACATGACTTGGGGCATTTCAATGATACACACATTTGCACACCCAAATATGCGCGAATATGTTTTGCGATAATGCATATATCAACAAATTCTACATAAATATATTTTGTCTTGATCTCTTTTGGTGAGCCTCTTAGTTATGAGGAGTTAATTGAAACATCTTGGGGAGTTTCAACCCCCGAGTCTCCTTGGATCTGCCAGGGATTATATTAAAAGGCTAGACACGCCTTATTCTACTTGCCACCATTGAACATTTTTCCCAGTAGGTCGGTACTGTTTTGGCTCTATATTGTAACCTTGTAGGTTGTATTTGATATGATACCCTTATGCTATGACCTCTATATGACCTCTATATGACCTCTTTATGATACCCTTTGACTCTGCACAATATGTGATACGTTGATTGAAAGTCCAGCAGCCCTAGGCGAGCACATATGAAATGTGGTATCATGTGGAACCTGGTATCATATGGAGCCTGGTATCATGGAGAACCTGGCATTATGTGGAACCTGGTATGATGTGGAGCCTGGTACCATGGTGATCGTTATATCATGTGGAACCTGGTATCATGTGGAACCTGGTATCATGTGGAACCTGGTATCATGTGGAACCTGGTATCATGTGGAACCTGGTATCATGTGGAACCTGGTATCATGTGGAACCTGGTATCATGTGGAACCTGGTATCATGTGGAACCTGGTATCATGTGTAACCTGGTATCATGTGGAACCTGGTATCATGTGGAACCTGGTATCATGTGGAACCTGGTTTCATGTGGAACCTGGTATCATTTGAATCTTGGTATAATTTGGAAAAAGGTATCATGTGACACCTGACATTATGTGGATTCTGGTAATCTATGCAACCAGTGGCGGCGCCAGGATTTTTCCGATGGGGGCTGAGGGGGGGGGGCCTAACTGACTGGGGCACACTGATTCAGTCGTCGAACTTATACCAAAATTACAGGACTTCATTTACAGTGGTAAGAAATTCAATGTCCATGAATATAATTTTGGGGGGCTTAGGGGGTGGTGGGCTTAGCATATTTTTGAGGCCCCCCAAGCCCTCCCTTGGCGCCGCCACTGTATGGAACCTGTTATCATGTGGCACCTGGCATCATGTCGAATCTGGTAATCTATGGAAGCTGGTATCTTGGCTGGCGTCTAGGTGGAGGAAATGCTGGAGATGGAGGCGATGTCGCACAACGACCACGTGCTCAACAACGTGCGACATCTGGAAGACATGCAGTTGGACTTGTTGAGGCGCGAGGCGATCGACGAAGACCGCAGCAAGCGGCTGTGTCAGTTGCGCTGGCAGAACCACAAGAAACTGAGGCAGGAGGCGGTGAGCTCTCGACCATGTCCTTGTTGTACAGTGGTGGCGCTAAGGGGGGCTTAGGGGGGGGGGGGGGGGGTGGAGACTCCCGAAAATATGCCAACTCCCCCTCTAAGCCCCCCCTCACCAAATAATAATCGTGGATATTAAAATTTCTAACCACTGTAAATGAAGTCCTGTAATTTTGGTTCAAGTTCGAGGACTGAATTAGTGTGCCTCAGCTCCTTATTATAATATTATGTAGTCAGAGTTCGAGTGTAGCTCTTAATGCTTCGCCGAGCCCCCTCCACTTTTTCCTTAGCCCCTCCCCCCCTGCCACTGTTGTTGTGTCAACTGTTGACAGAGTCTTCAGCAATTGGTCAAAAATAATCAAGAATATTTGCAGCGTTTTATTTCAGTGAGATGGTGACATTCCACTTTAAGAATGTTGAGGAGATAGGTTAGTTGGGAACATTATTATTGCATTCAAATTAATGTTGTGCTAAATTCGATCAGTGGTCCGTAGCCAATTGGGAATTTCCCATAGGTTACGTACAGCGGCGGATAGAGGGTGCACTTTTGGGAAGGGCTGAATTAATTTGGGGGGCTGAATCTTGGCGATGATCAGTCATGAACATGCATCATTATGCTACATCTTTACGATAATGCTTATATCAATAAATTCTACAGACAAAATATTTCTTCATTACTTCTTCTAGTGAATCTCTTGTTTATGAGGAGTTGATGTAAATATTGGGGGGATTCAGCCCCCTTAGTTCCCCTGGATCTGCCAGTGGTTAAGGACCGCTGATCTAAGCTTTGGTAGCTTTTCTCGATGCAACATTGCAACATCATCTCGATCACACTATCTTCTTTGCCCCAGGCATTGGACGAGTTGATTCAGGCCATCCAACTGCTCACATCTGACCAGTGTGTTATGAAACACGTGTTTGATTTGTCGACCGAGATGCATCTCGTCTTGAAGCATTTTCACGAGCAGTTCAACTGGCTTCCTGAGTTGCTCACTCGCCAAGTCTCTCTGGCGGTCCTCGACAAGTGGAAGGTTTGAATGGGACTTTCTGGACATCTCTCTCTCTCTCTCTCTGTGTGTGTGTATGTGTGCTTGTGCATGTACATATGTGTCTATCTGTGTGCATGTTTGCTTGTGTGTATGCAGGTCTGTGTATGTGTGTGTGTGTGTGTGCAAATGTGTGTGTGTGTGTGTGTGCAAATGTCTGTGTGTGTGTGTCTGTGTGTAAGCTTGTGTATGCTTGCGCATTTGCGTGTGCAAATGTGTGTGTCTCTCTGTGTGTGTCTGTGTGTAAGTTTGTGCATGTGTGTGTGTGTGTTTGTATGTTGAAAAACTGTTTTTACTCTATTTGGCAAATATTTTATTTTTGGCAATCACAATTAACCTATCCAATAGCCTGCATTACAGCTATTTTATCGGCGATTTTTTGTGTGTGAGCTGTTTCAGACCAGTTGCACACAAATACTAGCGGCCCTTGACAATATGTTTCGAGAATTCAGCAGTGCTTATCGCCAGTACCATCAACAATTGCCTCACGAGCTGTGGAACGAGCATGTGATTCGTATCGGCAGGTACCTCTGCTCCGAGTGAGAAAATCTCCCGCTATTTATCACTAAAATTCAGTGGCGGCACCAAGGAGGACTTGGAGGGGGGGTTAAAGCCCCCTTCTTGGCGCCTCCCCTGTCAACACTGCTGGTGCACACACACACATACACACACACACACACTCACAAACAAAAAAACGCACACACCTATATATATATGTATATATGCTTGTAAAAAATTATCTCTCATACAGTTTGAATATGTTAAAAAATATATTTACCTTAAAATACCACCGACAGTATATTACAACAAGCATTGTTGAACAGATGAGCGAACTTTGCATGAACTTCTAGCCAGCTCTTCTGTTACGAGAGAAAATACAAACAAACACACACACACACACAGACAGACATACAAATTGACTTTTTCCGACGTTTATTACCTCCAATCTCATGTATGCGTTCTATGAAATCGCTTGTATATGCGTCCAATTGTGCGTGTGTGTCCGTGTATGTATGTGTGTGTGTAGGTATGTGTGTGTGTGTGTGTAGGTGTATGTTTGAATGGGCTTGAGCTTAGATTTGTTCAGCTGTTATGTGTATACTGATACGTATAGCCAGCATTGGTGCGGTCTATACGCGTCACGCCCGTGTGATAGTTTCGCCTGGGTGCCGGTGGGGGCGCCACTGTAGCGCTGAAAGCCTGAACGAACGGCGAAAACGTGGGGGCCACCGGCGCCGGCTGCGCTCCGAATCCGGCCACACGTGGCACACTGGCACGTGGCACGTGATCGCCGCTGACAATCCGGAATCCGTCGCGTCCGGCCGTGTATTCGACGCTGTAGGTCTTTCCGTCGGCGCCGATGTATTCGTAACGTCCTCTTCGTTCTCCGTCAGAGCGCGTCAGCTCTTCGAACTGAACTCCGTCTTGCTGTGAGTAGGCGACGGCTGCGCTTCCGTCGATCGAGTGCTTGCGCACTTCGGACAAAATGGCGGCCGAAGCAGAATCGACATTGGCCGCGTGCGAAGCAGAAATCAAAGCCAACAGCAACAGCCACGGCGATACGGTCAAAATTCGGCAAGAATATAATTGAACAGACGACTGTCGAGACATGACCGAGTGCAGAGCAGAACCGGTGACAAAGCAGAAATTCGACGGGACAATCAAGAAGTTTAACGCAGTGCAGTCGAGATGAGGCGAATGTGGATAATTTTGGAGTCACCTGGTTTTATATACACACACACACACACACACATACACACACGCACACACACAAATGCATTTGTTCACACAAACACACACAAGAACACACATGCTTACAGACATACAAAAACACACACACACACACGCACACACACACACACACACACACACAGATATGTCGATAGTAAATTGACAGTCGATTCATATCAGTCGTGAATGAAAATAGACCAGTCGAAACAGAACGAATTGCAATCGAAAACAAAACTAAAATTTGTCACAACAACTGGTTGACTCGAACATCTGTATGTATGTCTGTGTTTATGTGTGTGTGTATGTCTGTGTGTGCCTGTGTGTATGTCTGTGTGTGCCTGTGTGTATGTCTGTGTGTGTGTCTGTGTTTGTAGAAGTATGTATATGTAAGCATGTTTGTGTGTGTTTGTCTATACAGCATCCAAAAGAACCTCTAGGCTTTGGGCGCTATATAAATTTATAATTAATGTGTGTGTGTGTGTGCTTGTATGTGTGTGTGTGTGTGTGTGCTTGTTATTATTGAAGATGATTTCTCATTATCTGAATGGTGTGAAGGCCAACCACAACTGCCTTATCTTACAGACACACACACACACACACACACACACACACTCAGTCAAAGAGCAAACGTATAATAATTTTTTTAATTCAAGATTTGAGATTCAATTGATTTAGATTGCTTATATTAATCATAATGTGTTTATTCGCATTTTTATATATACAAAAATTCCCCTCTGCAAATGTTGGTAACCATTTGAATTATAACCTATTTTGTTCTGATGTATAATCGTAAAGCTATAGCAAACAATAATATTTTATTTATTTAACTAGTGCAATGTCGAATTTTACGCGGACAACACACAAGCATACAAACCAATGATGATTGCTCGATTTGACATGCAGACAAGTCGCCGACGAACACCAGTGGCATCTAGCGGCGAAAAAAGCAACTAAGGCCCATTTGAATCCCGCACTGAAACACGCCACACATTCAGCTCAACAATTCGACCAACTTTGCAGCGATGCTATGCAGGTGTCCATATCAATGTCATACTTTTATACATTCTGCTTAATATGCATCTCATCTGATACATATTATCCGCAGGAATTGATTTAGCTAGAATTTTTTTATTTGTCTAATAATGAATACTTTCGGAATATATTTTACATTTTATACAAATTTATATCAGACTAATAACAAAAACCGTCAAAATTAAATACATATATAGAAAAAAAACATTTATTTAAACAGCTCTACTGTTATGTACGAGTGCTTGTGTGTGTATGTGTGTGTGTGTGTGTCTTTTTGTGCATGTTTGTGTGTGTGTGTAGGTGTGTGTGTGTGTGTGTAGGTGGGTATGTGTGTGTATGTGTACTTGTGTATATACATAAGTGTATGTATGTGTACTTGTGTATGTGTCTGTGTGGATTCGTGTGTTTGGTTGTGTCTATGTGTGTGTGTGTGTGTGTGTGTGTGTGTATGTGTGTTCGTGTGTTTGCTTGTATCTGAGTGCGTGTGTGTGTATGTATGTGTGTAAGTATGTGTGTATGTATGTATGTGTGTAAGTATGTGTGTATGTATGTATGTGTGTATGTATGTGTGTATGTATGTATGTGTGTATGTATGTGTGTATGTGTGCATGTGTGCATGTGTGTATGTATGTGTGTATGTATGTGTGTATGTATGTGTGTGTGTGTGTGTGTGAGTAGAAGTTGTCGGAGCAGGTGAACCAGTTGTATGTCCGGCTGTTGTCTGTATGTCGCTCCTTATCAACGCATGCAAGCGAGAGACTCAAACTGACTACGGAAATCACCAACAAATTCGAGGTGTCAATATATTAACAATCATTTAACAATCTTTTAACAATCTTTTAACAATCATTTAACAATCATTTAACAATCATTTAACAATCATTTAACAATCATTTAACAATCTATTAACAATCTATTAACAATCTATTAACAATCTATTAACAATCTATTAATAATCTATTAACAATCTATTAACAATCATTTAATAATCTTTTAGCAATCTTTTAGCAATCTTTTAACAATCATTTAACAATCATTTAACAATCTTATGAGAATCTTATAACAATCTTTTAACAATCATTCAACAATCTTTTAACATTCTTTCAGCAATCTTTTAACAATGTTATAACAATATTATAACAATCTTTTAACACTCATTTAACAATCATTTAACAATCTTTTAAAATTCTTTCAGCAATCTTTTAACAATCTTTTAACAATCATTTAACAATCCACCATTACAACTGTAATACGCACAACTGTACACAAACACTGCAAACCATCACGATCCTTCAAGAAAAACATCAATGATTCCTCAACGAAAACATCACCTACCTGCTATTGATACACATCAGAAGACGCGCACACAAACGAGAAAATGAGATGCAAGCGTACACTTCACACGCCATATTGGATTTGCCTCTAACTAATATTAATTATAATAATATAATAATTATATCTTTGTTTTGTCTATAGTGTTGGGGATATGCTAAATAGCTCAAATCTTGTCCAAATCAAATCCAACTTTTTCTCCTAGTTGTTTACGGTAATCTTTTTCGCAACACTGCCTTCGTTAATAATTATATTAATAATTAGCAATAATAATTATAATATTAATAATTTTCGCTAACCTTTTTCGGTTATGCTTTTCCGCTAATAATGTCAGCTAATAATTTACGCCGATCAGCTTTATTGTTGTTAATCGTCTTCAACTCATATTTGAACTGCCCCATCCTACTTGAATCCTTGTCCTCTCACCCCCTGTCTTACAGAGCTCGGTCAAGACCAGTCAGGAAAAGGTGGCAGCCACCAACAAGAAGGTGGACGGCATCAGTGCCAAGATGTTGCAAGAGAACAACGTGCAACATCTGGCTCGGCATCGTCAACATCTGCAACACATCCTGCCTGCTCTCCAAACACAACTAGCCAAGATAAAAGTAATTTGCATGTTTGTGTGTGTATGTATATGCTTCTCTCTCTCTTTGTGTGTGTGTGTGTGTCCCAGTGTGTGTAATTGTATGTGTGTGTGTGTCAAATACATATTGCCAAAAGAAACACAAAACACATTTCAAACATTAACTAGACAACAGCCTGACAATGCCTGATAACGAAATAAATCTCTTAGTAAGGCATGAACAATTTGAATAAAAATCACATTTTAAGGAGAGATGGGTTTTGACTATCACACTACTTTCATACTATGATACTTTCACACTATCACACACTCATACATACACTCATATGTACACTCATATGTACACTCGTCAGTGATTTGGATCACTGACGTATGATGTTGTACCTCTGCATGATAGCGTGCTGACATGCCGAAAATGTGATTTTTAACATATTCTCGACTCATGTGCAGTGTTGAATTTTTGTCATCGTCATTATTGTCATTGTCAATTCTTTGTCACACTCAATATGTGTGAGAGAGTACTATGAATTGTGTATCGTGTAATATTGTTGTGCCATTAAATCTATATAATATAGCGTGTCATACATCACACATTGTTATATATATATACTTATTTAACAACTCATATATATAACAATGTTTAATCACTCTATCATATAATCATTATTTAATCACTTGTCAATGTTTCATGTTGGAACAAAAGTATCATGATTACATAAGTCTGCAAAAGAGACAATGTCTCAGCAGACTCTATATCCACTTTCTTTATTTATTGTTGTTATGCTATTTGTTATTTGCTTGTGGAAAAAATACAATTTGAACTTGAACTTGAACTTGAACTCATACACTCACACACACACGCACACACACACACTCACACACTCACACTCAATCAAAAACTCACACTTGTACGCATTTACTCACATGCACAATCTCACGCACACACACACACATACATATACATATGTAGACACAAACATACACACACACATACAGACTCATATGTACACACTGGCATGGTCACTCACAAAGTGACACACTCACACAAAATCACACACACACACACACACACACACACAGACACACACACACACACACACACACACACAATCATACAAGAGATCATGACCCACTGAGATGAATATGAGATATTTGGGTGTCTTTTCAGTGTGTGTGTGTGTATGTTGCCAATCGGTGTGCAAAATATATGAATGACATAAGCAGTATTTTGTGTGTGTATGTATATGTGTGTATTTGTGTGTATTTGTGTGTATTTGTGTGTATGTGTGTGCATATGTATATGTATATGTACGTGTGTGTATTTGTGTGTATGTATATATGTGTGTATGTATATATGTGTGTATGTATATATGTGTGTATGTATATATGTGTGTATGTATGTATATGTGCGTGCATGTGTGTGTTTGTATGTATATGTATGTATATGTGTGTACAGGAGCAGGCTTGTGTGATGCTGAGACAGCACAGTGAACGTTTGTCTCATCAAAACCACGTGACCCTGGCCGGGGTCAACGACCTGCTGCCCAAAAACAACCGGCTAAATCTCCGTTCAAATCTGCCTGAAGTCCATTGCGTCATGACCAATGACGTCACCCATATCACCGCCAATGACGTCATCAATGAGATCATTAATGACATCATCACTGGCATAACCAATGGCGTGACAATCGACGCCAGCACTAGTGACGTCATCGGTCAGGTGACCAATGACGCCATCAATGACGTCACCAACGTTGCCAGCAATGACATCATCAGTGACGTCACAAACACTGCCACTAATATCATTGATGGTAACGGCGCTAATGACGTCACAAATATGACAACGAGTGACGTCATCAATGTCGCAATGAATGACGTCACCAATGACGTCATCGCTGTCGGTCATAATGATTTACAAGCGGGAAACACTGAAGTTGATACGGACAAGAACGACGGAAGGATTGTCGTGCCATGTCCGGCCTCCGGACAAGACAAACTGCTCTTGCCGTTCATATCCGAAATGGTGGCTGAGTTGCACTCTTACAAACACACATACACACATACACACACAAACAAATAAACATATACGCACACAGGCACACACAGATACATATACACACTCAGATACACAAACACAGACACATGCACACACACACACACACACACAATGAGACGCATACACACACATACGAACATACACCTGTGATGTTTGGAGGTATTTTGCCGTAGGACATGGTCTTATACTCTTTTGTATAAGTAAACGACGTTAAAACTGGTATGACTAATGAGAAATTAAGTATGTTTCATTATGGTCAGTTAATGTCAGTGTCAGTTTGTTGTCAGCATGTTGGTCAGTGAATGTCAGTGTCAGTTTGCTGTTAGGGCTTTGGTCAGTGAATGTCAGTGTCAGGCTGTTGTCAGCATGCTGGTCAGTTAATGTCAGTGACAGTACTGTCAAGTGCTGCTAAGATTTCTACTCATGTTAATTTTGTTATTGTATATAATACTGGTGATGATTATATTGTTATTTATGGTGTTATTCTTGTTATAATTGTTGATTACCTTGTTGTTGTTGTCTGTTTTGTTGTTATTGTTGATATTGCAGTGCTCGGTGAGTGGTGAGCAGTTGTATCTGGTTTGTGTCGCAAACATCGGTTGGTTCTTGAGTGACGAGCGCGCGCAGCTGGAGAAAGAACACGGCAAATTTCTGCTCCGACAACTGGACGAGCTGAGCGCCAAGCAGGAATCGGCCATCGAAGCAGTTCGTCTCAGGTTCTGCTCTGTCAAGAATTTCATTTTCAAAATAGGGAAAAACAAAATTTATATACGTCTTTTTCGCGATTATTGAATAAATTAATATGGAAAATTATTTTAAAATGATATATTGCTGAGAGCTAATATTGTTCAAAAAATTAATATCAATTGTGTCTGTTTGTGAGTAAAATCAAATACATCTGAAGAGTAGTCAAAAATATATAATTATACTAATAATAGTCAAGCAAAAATATATTTTTCATTTATTGTTTTCCCGTTTTTTGTGTTTTTGCATACGAGCAGGATATATGATGTGACAGACAGGCTGTATGGAGAATGCCTGTATAGACTTGAATCATTGAAGGCGTGCGATAGTCAGCTAGCCGAAGAAGCCGACAAAATCACAAAGGTTTGTTGCAAATAAAAATCATATTTTGGTTTGAGAACAATAACCTTGCTAGCCTGGCTATATATGTGTGTGTGTATGTGTGTCTGTGTGTATGGGTGTGTGTGTTTCTCTCCTTGCGTTAAATTTGCATCGCAAAAATTACTTGTTTTGAAACATTCATGCACACATTGAATGTTCTGTTGAGTAAGCATTCACACATTCACAGAAAAAAAGTAAAAGTTGGCTGAAAATGCCACATTTGATAATTTTATTGTCATTTTTTAAAATGTTCTAAAATATTATTATTTGAAACCTGCCGTGTGCAACTTGTATCAACTTCACACGTGCAATCACAAATGAGCCGGAATTTCGTTGGTAAATGAAGAAGCAACGGAGACTTCAACTGCACACATCACACTAACACCAGCTTCACTACTCGACCTCAACAATGAACCCATATGAGATCACTAAGCATAGGAGTGTATTCCGGGCACGTGTATTTATGTGTGTATGTATGTGCATGTGTGTGCATGTCCCCTTATCGAACATGCATGTATTGATATTGCATAGCATCACAATCAGTTCGAATATTTATCAACGACAATTATTTGAACATCTGCAAACAAGCTAAGAACAAAACCAAAATACTTGTAATCAATTGAAAACAGTATACATTTAAAAATAGTAAATCATATTCAGTCAAAATAATATATGTGAGGTGAGAACAAATGTCTTATATTTTGTCATTCTTAAGAATCCACTTCCTGTATATCACTGCTTACTGGGCTCCTTGTGTGTGTGTGTGTGTGTGTGTGTGTGTGTGTGTGTGTGTGTGTGTGTGTGTGTGTGTGTGTGTGTGTGTGTGTGTGTGTGTGTGTGTGTGTGTGTGTGTGTGTCTCAGTGGATGAACGATGAGACTGCTTCTCGTCTCCGCTGGCTGGAGACCCGAATGGTCGCCGAGAGACGCTGGATCATGCAGCAAGCGCACACCAAGGGTCGGTCATTGAATCGGCACTTTCAGATAGAAGCACTGATCGCCACTGTAGAACAGCGACAGCGAAACTTGGCCGATGAAGTTCGACTGTGTGCGACCGACTTCGATCTTGCCGCCGCTGTCGAGCTAAGAAAGCTCGAACAGCTGCACAGCCGACAGCAGACCAAGCCGAAGAACGACTCTGTGTCTAGCCCGACGACGGCGGATGGTCAAACTGCCAACGGTCACTTGCGTGGAGGACGAAATGCGCTAGAGGACACTAGGGGTGATTCGCAGCCTCAGTCATCAACCGCTTCGTCATCCGGCAGGCCGAGAACTGAATATCCCAGCAAAATTCAACGCCAGCGACCTCAAGGCCGGTCATATGTGAAGCCGGCAAACAGGAGTGAACATGCCGAAGACATTAACGACATCACACCAGCAAATGATGACCAGCAAGCTGCTGCTCGTGCTTCCAACCAGCTGTCACCGCTGACAGAAAAACCGTGTGATTCAGACAAGTCAACATCTCAAGATGTGAAAGACGACGGTGTACTTGTCTCTGCTCCGAGATTATCGGCTGAACAGCTGGCTTGTGTGTCACGTCACTTGCAGCCGCTACAGCGAATGGCTCGCTCCAACTGCGCCAAGCTGACACAGCAGGTGAAACAATCTTGCCGCAAGCTGGACTCGTTGTCGGCCCAGCTGACGGCCCGGTTGCAGGCGCAGCTGGTGGACTTGAAGCTGGCCGAGCGTGTGCAGCAGCAGGAGGCTCAGATGCGCGCCTCTCTCACTGTCAGCTGTTGGTCGTCTGTGGCGTGCTTGCGGCAGCTTCAAGAGCAAGTGATCTGTGTGCAACGTCGTCAGTTGTCTGTGTGTCGGGAGTGTCTGCGGTGGAGTGAGTCTCTCGAGCAAATGCAACAGCAACAACGACGCTTGAAATATGCAGAAATGGCCGTCGAGTGTGAATCTCGGATTGCTGGAGTTGTGCAGGAGATAATGCGAGTGTTGGACGCATTCGAGACGGCGGCACAGCGTTTTGTCGATGCGGAAGACGGGCGGGAGTTTGTTGTGGCTGTTGGAGATGCGACAGCTGAAACTGTTGGTGTTCCGGGTAATGACGGAGCCGAAGGGATCAGTGCTTCAGCAGTGAGAAATGAATACGAAGACAAACAGAGAAGTGATACCCAGGCAGATTCAGTTGCGAATGGTAGTCCGCTTGTTGACCCGCTTGTTGAACAATGTCCGCCAGATAAATCAAGCAATAATCGGCACGGTAAAGACTTTCCATCCGAGAACGTTTCAGCTTGTAACAAACATGAAAAGCGTAAACAGCCGAAGATCAGCGAAGGTCGACGTAAATTTTGTGGATATGTTTCACAGAGGAAGCTGAGCTCACGGAATCCTCCGAGTATGTCATCCTTTTCACAGTGTGTTATCTGTCGGGATTACTGTCGACAGAGAGAGTCGGTCAACGAAAAGAATGCAAGAGACTGTTGCACCCCGATTACTGACTCAGTCTCGGTCGACTCGGTCAAAGACATCTGCCAGGAAATTGTGACGTCCATGACCTTTTTGAAGCAAAGCACTGATGGCGACGAAGTCCAAGTGCCGGCGGGTCTGCTCAAAGATCTGGCTGAATTAGAAGAAGAGGCGCTGGCGGAAAATCAACTGACCGACAAAAGCAATGAGAAGGCACAACGTTCTCGCAAGAAGTCGCGCGTCTCTGGCAGAAAAGCGAGTCGAGGAAACAACAGCAGGTCACAGCAGACCAGCAAATCCGACCTTCTTGATCGCATCTTCAGTCGCCAACTCAAACATCCGACACCGAAGCAGAAACCACTCAGCGACGAGTCGGGAAACTTTATCGTCGAGGTGAAAAGAGTGTTGAGCACGAACTTTCTGGAGATCAAGGATATTACCGGAGAGTACTACGGCTCCAGAAGAGATAAATTGCCAGTGAGACGGGATGTCCTGCCCGACACAATAAGCCAGATGATCGAGGTTCTGGTTCGCCGCTGGAACCGAGCTTTCCACAAGTGTTTAGGCTTCCAAGCGGTCCTCGACCGATATTACTGCCATCTATTGTCACGATTCTCGCTGATGCTGACTTCGTTGCCCGGTGCCGTGTTTGCCTGCATACAGACGACGCGCGCGCAAATAATCAGCTTCGATGCCGAGCAAACTGTGGCGCAGCTGCACGAGCTGGAGACCAAATGGCGTCGATCAGTCGTTGAGCTGGACCAGCAGCTTGGCCCCGGACTATCAGCGGGTCGTCTTCAGCGGCTGGACGAGCAGGCCGCATCGATTCATCATCGCTTCAGCGAGCAGCTTGAACAGTCGGCCGATAGGTGGCGCTTGCGGTTGGATGAGGAAGATTCGGCGTGGGGAGCAGCTTCTGAACGCATGCAGTCACTTTGCAGGCAAGCGGTACGTCGGATGAGTGATGTGCCTCATCTGGACGAAAAGGCTCTTGAGGCATTCGTGGCGCGGCTGGAGATGTGTTTGCGGCGAGCGGTGGCGCGCGGCGACAATGAGTGGCGCGCCAACTGCGCCATATTCGCCGCATGGCACGCCCAGCACGTGGACAAAATGGCGGCCGACCGAGGTCACGTGATGGAGGCGTGGAACGGTCATGTGCGGCGAATTCGGCAACTTTTTCAGCCGTGTCGTGCGGTGGTTGCCAACAGTAAAAAATAGACAAAGAATGATCAAAAATAGCCCAAGCTCTAACACAATTAAGACAAAGTTTAAGTGTTTTTTCCTCAATTAAACCGTCGACAAATTATTGTATCCACATTCAACTGAATAAATGAATCCATGCATCCTTTTGTTTCAGCGAATTTATGTTGCATATAAGGACTACTGAATACTAATAAATACTAAATACTAAATAATAATCTCAGGCTGCATATTATAACAAATATACAACTTAAAATTCACTAAATATTATAAATGTTATTTTAGTTACGTACATTTTAGTTATTTTAGTTAGTATACGAGTGCGTGTTCGTGCGTTTTCGTGTGTGTATGCTTGTGTGTGTGTATGCTTGTGTGTGTATGTGTGTGTGTATATGTGTGTGTGCGTGTGTTACTAATATTCATACCTTTCACAAAAGCACACAAGCACACGTGCATAGAGAGACACACACACACATACACACACACATACATACATACATACACATATTCTAAATACGAGTGCCTTTTCAAACCGCACGCTATTGCGTACAGCTTATTCAGGTTTGATCTCTTTGTTGAAATTAGCCTTTGAGACCGCTAATGTCAATAGCTTTTGTGTATGTGTGTGAGTGTGTGAGTGTGTGTGTGTGTACGTGTGTGAGGAATTTGAAAGTGAGCATACACAGTCTTCACCCAGTCCTCATAGATACACACACACACACACACACAGACACACACACACACATACACATACACATACACACACACACACATACACATTCCACGATACACATGGTTCCAACCAGCATGCACTCGAACACACACACACACACACACACACACACACACACACATACACATATATACATACACACATTCACATTCACAAACATACACACATACACACACAAACAAGCAAACAAACAAACAAGGAATTAGTCGGGGCGTTGAAACGAAAAGTACAATGCGGACATATAAAATCACCCAGAAACAGAGCATGAGAGTTAGACAGAGAGAGAGAGAGAGAGGGATAAATAGCAGAGGAAGGGCTTAGTGAAAGATGCACAGGCAATTGAAAAGAGAGAGCGTGTGTGTGAAAAATTTGAACGAAGAAAAAAGAATAAACAAGAAATACCTGCTTTTGTCTGTATGTGTGTGTGTGTTTCAGGTGTGTGTGTATGTGTGTGTGTGTGTGTGTGTGTGTGTGTGTGTGTGTGTGTATGTGTGTGTGTGTGTATGTGTCATGTGACACCATGTGAACCAAATGATGGTCAACATTTGAAAACACCTTGTCTGTATGTCTGTGTGCACGTGTGTATGTGTGTGTGTGTGTTTGAATGCGTACGCGTGTATGTCAATGAATGGGTATAGCTGCCTAGTTTTGTGTGTGTTTCTCTGTGTGTTTCTATGTGTGTGTGTGTGTGTGTGTGTGTGTGTATGTGTGTGTGTGCGTGTGTATGTGTCGACGCATTTATCTACAATGCCGCTTTGTTCGTAGCGTTGTTAATTCGCCGTTTAGTTCTCAAAAGCGACGCACTGAAAGATGCCAATCCAAGATGGAATTCTGCTCAGAAGCTCACGTGCGTGTATGTATGTGTGTATGTATGTGTGTATGTGTGTGAGTGTGCTGGCGAGACGCGAGCCGAGCAGAAACTGGTTCAGGAATTCAATAAATTAACTCGTTGACGTTCTGCTGTCGACACACAAGAGTGTTGCGCAAAAAAAACGCCTGAGCAGAAATGTCGCCAAACGCAGGCGGGCTTGTTTTGAGCAGTGTTGAAATTGTATTATTTTTACAAAGACGGGTGATTTGTGACATACTCATTTCTCAGCACGCGATCCGACTCCAAATGTTTTCACAAAAATAACTTAGACCGATGTTAACAGGTTTAAGCTATTAAATTTATATTTACATTTGATGTTTTAGCTTTCATTTTTAGTTTTTTTCAATTCTTTCTTCATTGGCTTTCATTTTTCTGACTAGCGCATCCAGAGTGCACTTTTGGGAGGGGCTGATTTAATTTTGGGGGCGATCAGTCATATACATGCATCATTATGCAACGTATTTGCGATAATGCTTATATCAACAAATTATACAGAAAAATATTTTCTTGACTTCTTTTAGTGAACCTCTTGTTTATGAGGAGTTGATGGAAATATTGGGGGGTTCAGCACCTAATCCCCCCCCCCCTGAATCCGCCAGTGGGTGGTAATAGTGCTTGCACTTTTCCCATTCTACTGAATTTGCCTGTAATTACAAATCATAATAATAATAATAATTTGGTCAATTTCATTTTCAGTTTGAATATACGCTCGATGTCAATAATGACATGTTTTCACATGTTTTGATTTACTCGAATTTGATAGCGTCATTGGAGACTTCATTAGTGACGTAATTACTGACGTAATCAACGGTGGCTTCATTAGTGGAATGTGTGTGTGTGTGTGTATGTGTGTATGTGTTGTGTGTGTGTTCGTGTGTGTGTGTGTTCATGTGGTGGTTTTACATCAGTTGATTTTCCTGCATATCTAAGCAAGCAAGCAAGCATTCTTGCAATATCAAATGCAGAGTGATGAGCAGAGAGAAGCTCTCTTACTCTGTCTCTCTCTCTCACTCTCTATCTACGTTGAACCATTTATATGTCATATTACAGTCACGAAAGCAGAACATATCCTCACGTCTGTGTACGTGTGTGAGTGTGTGTACGTGTGTGTGTGTGTGTGTGTGTGTGTGTGTGTGTGATAAGTGAGCAGAAATTGTCGTCAAATTACCCGGTCTTTGTCGGCTCTTCTGCTCTGCAAAACCAAACTCGTGCGACTCCCAACGCTCTTTCTTGGCTTGTGGCCAATTTTTGTCGCGCGTCGCACGCACTGCATTCGCTACTGTCACACACGCCTGAGGCATATCAGACGCGCTTGAGACAATTCTGACGCACCTGTCATGATATCTGACGCAATTCACACGATTTGCACGAAATTGGGGTCGTATCTGACGCATTTGGCACAATTTTCACCCGTTTCAGACGATCTCCACGCATTTGGAACCATTGTAACGCTTTTGAGAAAAATCTGACGTACTTGAGATGATGAAATCATCAAGATGAAAATGGTGGATCATCAAGATGAAATGGATTGAACATCAAGATGAAATCATAAATGAATCATCAAGATGAAACAGATTGAAATGGCGCATCAGTCTCATTTCTGATGCACTTTGTAATATTCTGATGCACTTGAGACAAATCTAACGCAGAACCGCAGACCATTGTTGAGCCGTTATCATTTCTCTCCTATTCCTGTTGATCTCTGCTGAATTTCTGCTCAGCTTGTCTCTGCAAATCTCTCCTGATGATGACTTAATACAGAGATGCATTGAACAAGTGAGCACCAGCCAATTGGCACCACTTAATAGACAACTTGATCAACCAATCAGTCTGTGATTTCAAGATATAAGAATCCATACAATCAGAACCCTGAAAACAAAAGTGTATAAATATACTAACTAAACATGGTCTTTGACGTTTCCTGGGTGAGTCCCAATAGACCCGTCTTCTTATTAGGTGCAAAATCTATGATAAGATCTACGATCATCGACAATGTGTTACCTTCAATAACACCCGCCCACACACCCACCCACCCACACACACACCCACACACACACACACACACACACACACACACACACACACACAAGGTGTGCAAAGTGCACCGGCTACAAAAACGGCAATAGAAACGCACATACACACAGACAGACATGCACACAGACATACAAGGATGAACACACAGAAAGGCAGAGAGATAGAGAGAGGGAGAGAGGGAGCAGCAACATAGAGGACGGGAGGTGGCGTTGGCGAGATAAACGTTGGCACGAGGACCGCCCAGCGTCGCGGCCGCCACCACCACTCGACCCCAGATGACCCGCTAATAACACAGCGGCCGGGTCACGCGCACAATTGCAGCATCGGCAGTGAGACGGCGGCGACTGAGCAGAAACAAGCAGAGCGCGTGATGGCCGCAGGTCAGGCCGCCGGCCGTGCCAGGAAATTGGCCGCATCCGGTAGCGGCCGCCGACGACGAGGTGATCGCAGAGGAGGTGGCGCTCGAGGTGAGCTGGTCACGTTTCGTGCGGTAGCCGTCAGTGAGTGGCATGTCTTGCTGACAACGCGTGACCAAGTGGCTATCGTCCGAGCGAGAGGACTCAGTGGACTCCCAACACACTTCTCCTCACACACATACATACGCACACAGAAAGAGAGAGGGATGAATGCAGAGAAATGGAGGCGTTTACGCGACATCAGGTGCACTGGAAACGCTAGGAAATGTTTGATATTCTCCGCGAAGAAACTCTACTAAACAGAAGCTAGTCGGCGGACGATATTTTCTTGTCCGTCAAAAGTGTTGTCTCGCTGACTTGGGCGCCGATTCGTGGAAAATGAGGGTGCATACATCCCTTCACTTAACAAAATATTGACCAAGATGAATCCCTTAATCTTGCGGCTAAAGATAAGTCTTGCAGCATAACAAAATAAGATGCAATGCATTTGTTCCGGAAATCAAAACATTTTGTACGCGTATGTCCAGTGCCTAGTAATGGCGTCAAAGAGAGGCTTGGAAAGAGCTCAAGTTTCCCAAAAATGTGCCGATCCCTTCTGAGCCTCGTCAAAAATTGTGATCATGAACATTTCGAGTGTAGTTCTTCATGTTTCGCCAAGCCCCCGCATCTTACCTAACACCACGGAGTGCTGTTTCGCTAAGGGGACCGCTCTGGCCCGTTTGTAAGTCACTCTCTCATGGAGTATTGCTAGTCAATGTCACTGTTGCTTGAAATTCTGCGATCCGGTGCCGGTCATCCCGCAGATGACAGAAGCAATCGGTTGACTGACAAGCGTCCTGATTCGCTCAGCCAATTAATCACCGCACAGTCAGTGCTGACAGAGGCTGTCAGTGTCAGTGCAGTGTCGGCACTTCATTCTGTCGCCGCGGCCGAGTTGTAAAACTCCTTTGATCTTCTCGCTCAAGAATCAGTCCGTCCCGTTCACTAACAGGCACGCGTATTGTATCCGCATTACTGCGCTACATGACCTGACCCACGTTTGCTCCCAGACCGAACAGCACCCTCATTCAATGATGTGTGTATGTAAGTGTGTGTATGTATGCGCGTGCGTGTGTCATATATGTGGGTCGAGGATGGAGCGTCGGTTCTGCTGTCGTCGGTTGTCACAAAGTCATAGACTTCAAATCAAGAAGCGCTTCGGCGAGAAAATCGGCCGAATCAATCAATCAAGAGGTTATTTCCAATGAACACGCTCAATAAATCAGGTGACACAAGTCCCGGCCGCCTGATTGGAGGTGTGACAGCTCTTGATATCACACCGACACACACACACACACACAAACATACACACATACACATGCACGCACGAACATGCACAAGTGTACACGAGAGTTCATAGGCCCGACGAAGGGATGGAGTTGGTGATGGATGAGAATTGCTGCTTTATTGGTCGTTATCAAGTCAACTGGATAGTGTAGATTAAGTGCTGCTGCTTCAAAGCAGGCCGACAATTCAAGAGTTCAAGAAATTGAACTTTTTTCTGCTATTAGTTGTGAGGCAATTTGTTCGACATTCGTATAGAGGAAATCAGTTCATGATTGAAGTGGATTATTGTGCACCTGGATAGAATATATCAGCGACTATGTTAATCCAATTGTATATTATTATTGCTATAGTTAATATTATAATTATTGCACAAAACAGAGTAGAGCAGGAAGAGCGTGGGCGCTATAAGCGGATTCATACAGCCCTAACGCACTTTGCACATGGAAAAGGATGGAGAATAGAAGAGAAAAAATAGGAGATAAGCTGAATACGCCACAAAATGGACATATCACAGATCACTCGCATGCAGATACTAACAAATATGGACCACTACCTCATTTGATTGTCGCCAACAATTTGGGTGCTCATTCCCTCAATAGGAATGAGTTATCTGTTAAAGGAGATAACAGGAGTGTAGAATTTGGATTTAGGTCCAATTCTATTGGGCCAAATGTGGCCTGTGTTCACCGACACGCGAGCCGGCAATTCCCCTATTGAAGCAGGCCAACCCACGCATCTGATAGCCTGTTTAGGCCTGGGATCAATCAGGACCGGTGTGCTCCGGGATCGTACTGCACCCGGAGCGAGCACTCTCACCTCCAGTGGGTGAGAGGCCTGAGCCAAGGGGAGAAAAGCAAGGAAGAAGGAAGAGACGGGTCCGTGGAATGCAATACTGGTAATACCGGAGCTACCATGATGCATTGCTATACAATACATGATGCACTGCGATATTAGCGCTCGCTTACGCAGGTCGCTCGTTTTTCTCTAATAAACTCCCGTTTTTCTCTAATAAACTCGAATATATGCGGAAATCCGTGAAAATCCGAGCCAAGGGGAGGAGGATTTAGACGACCTGAAGTTTCCCAAAAGTGTGTCAATCTCCTCCTGAGTCTCCAGCCCAAATCCTCACCATGAACTTCCCGAGTGTTCTTCATGTTTCGCCAAGACCGTGCATCTTTTTCTTTAGGTATCCTCTCAGCGTACCCACCGCAAAAATCCTGACGCCGCCACGGGTTGAAATATATAACATTTACCAAATGTTTGATGTTCAATTGTCGATGGGAAATTTCAGCCGTTTGGACATCGACATTCTTGTCTTCACCGCAGTCGGGTTTGAATTCGGACTCCGGCTATTTTTTATGCATTCGACGGCGAGTGTAGGTGAACGAGAAGGGCTAGCACATTTGTCGTGTGCGGTGCCCTAGTGAGTGAATCACGTGACTTCATCAATCACCAGCTCTTCATGTCCAAGTCAACCGCCGCTTGCCAGGAATGTGTCGGCTTCTGACCGAACACCCACCGACACACACGGACACACACACACGCGGACGCGCGGACACACACGCGCACACACACACACACACACACACACACACACACACAGACGGACATTAACGCACGCACACACAGATGCACCTGAATACTAGGGAGAAGATCGGGAGAAAAAGAGAGTGAGAGAGAGAAACACGAGCCGAATGAATGAATGGGCAAGAGAGAGTACGAGAAGTGGTGACAGAGAAGAGAAACATACGCCAACGAACGCGAGAGCATTGAGAAGAATCGTTCGACAACTGGTATCGCATGTCACCAGCTTCCGGTAGTCCGTGCCACCACTGACACGACACCACTGACACACCACCACTGACACGACACCACCACTGACACGACACCACCACTGACACGACACCACTGACACGGCACCACTGACACGACACCACCACTGACACGACACCACCACTGACACGACACCAACACTGACACGACACCAACACTGACACAACACCACTGACACGACACCACCACTGACACGACACCATCACTGACACACGACACCACTGACACGACACCACCACTGACACACACCACCACTGACACACACCACCACTGACACGACACCACTGACACACACCACCACTGACACGACACCACTGACACGACACCACTGACACGACATCACCACTTACACGACACCACCACTGACACGACACCACCACTGACACGACACCACCACTGACACGACACCACCA
>OU696592.1:4345426-4355426 GCA_916048095.2 Sacculina carcini | reverse complement strand
CATCACTGACACACGACACCACTGAGACGACACCACTGACACGACACCACTGACACGACACCACTAACACACGACATCACTGACACAACACCACTGACACGACACCACTAACACACGACATCACTGGCACGACACCATTGACACGACATCACTGACACGACACCACTGACACGACACCATTGACACGACATCACTGACACGACACCACTGACACGACACCACTGACACGACACCACTGACACAACATCACTGACACTACACCACTAACACACGACACCACTGACACGACACCACTGACACGACATCACTGATACGACATCACTGATACATCACTAACACATCATTGACACATCATTGACACGACATCACTGACACGACATCACTGACACGACATCACTGACACGACACCACTGACACGACACCACTGACACAACACCACTGACACAACACCACTGACACGACACCACTGACACAACACCACTGACACGACACCACTGACACGACACCAGTGACACGACATCACTGACACGACACCACTAACACACGACATCACTGACACACGACATCACTAACACGACTCCACTAACACACGACACCACTGACACGACACCACTGACACGACACCACTAACACGACACCACTAACACGACACCACTGACACGACACCACTGACACGACACCACTGACACGACATCACTGACACGACACCACTGACACACGATACCGCTGACACGACACCACTGACACGACACCACTGACACGACACCACTGACACGATACCATTGACACGACATCACTGACACGACACCACTGACACGACACCATTGACACGACATCACTGACACGACACCACTGACACGACACCACTGACACGACACCACTGACACAACATCACTGACACTACACTACTAACACACGACACCACTGACACGACACCACTGACACGACATCACTGATACGACATCACTGATACATCACTGACACATCATTGACACATCATTGACACGACATCACTGACACGACATCACTGACACGACATCACTGACACGACACCACTGACACGACACCACTGACACAACACCACTGACACAACACCACTGACACGACACCACTGACACAACACCACTGACACGACACCACTGACACGACACCACTGACACGACACCATTGACACGACACCACTAACACACGATATCACTGACACACGACATCACTAACACGACTCCACTAACACACGACACCACTGACACGACACCACTGACACGACACCACTAACACGACACCACTAACACGACACCACTGACACGACACCACTGACACGACACCACTGACACGACATCACTGACACGACACCACTAACACACGACATCACTGACACGACACCACTGACACGACACCACTGACACGACACCACTGACACGACACCACTGACACGACATCACTGACACGACATCACTGACACGACACCACTGACACGACACCACTGACACGACACCACTAACACACGACATCACTGACACGACACCACTGACACGACACCACTGACACGACACCACTGACACGACATCACTGACACGACACCACTGACACGACACCACTGACACACGACATCACTGACACGACACCACTGACACACGACATCACTGACACGACACCACTGACACGACACCACTGACACGACACCACTGACACGACACCTCTAACACACCACCACTGACACGACATCACTGACACGACATCACTGACACGACATCACTGACACGACATCACTGACACGACATCACTAACACGACATCACTGACACGACACCACTGAAACGACACCACTGACACGACATCACTGACACACGACACCACTGACACGACATCACTGACACGACACCACTGACACGACATCACTGACACGACACCACTAACACACGACATTACTGACACGACACCACTGACACACGACACCACTGACACACGACATCACTGACACGACACCACCACTGACACACGACACCACTGACACGACACCACTGACACACGACACCACTGACACGACACCACTGACACGACATCTCTGACACGACACCACTGACACACGACACCACTGACACACGACATCACTGACACACGACATCACTGACACGACACCACTTACACGACACCACTGACACGACACCACTGACACGACATCACTGACACGACATCATTGACACGACATCACTGACACACGACATCACTGACACAAGACACCACTGACACGACAACACTGACACGACACCACCACTGACACGACACCATTGACACGACACCAGTGACACGACACCACTGACACGACACCACTGACACGACACCACTGACACGACACCACTGACACGACATCACTGATACGACATCACTGACACACGACATCACTGACACGACATCACTGATACACGACATCACTGACACGACACCACTGACACGACACCACTGACACGACACCACTGACACGACACCACTGACACGACATCACTGACACGACATCATTGACACGACACCACTAACACACGACATCACTGACACGACATCACTGACACGACACCACTGACACGACACCACTAACACACGACATCACTGACACGACATCACTGACACGACATCACTGACACGACATCACTGACACACGACACCACTGACACGACACCACTAACACACCACCACTGACACGACATCACTGACACGACATCACTGACACGACAACACTGACACGAAATCACTGACACGACATCACTGACACGACAACACTAACACACGACACCACTGACACAACACCACTGACACGACATCACTGACAAGACACCACTGACACGACAACACTGACACGACACCACTGACACACACCACCACTGACACACGACACCACTGACACGACACCACTGACACACGACACCACTGACACGACACCACTGACAGACGACACCACTGACACGACACCGCTAACACACGACACCACTGACACACGACACCACTGACACGACACCACTGACACGACACCACTGACACGACACCACTGACACGACACCACTAACGCACGACATCACTGACACACGACATCACTGACACGACACCACTGACACGACACCACTGACACGACACCACTAACACGACACCACAAACACATCACTGACACGACACCACTGACACGACACCACTAACACGACATCACTGACACACGACACCACTGACACGACATCACTGACACGACACCACTGACACGACACCACTGACACGACATCACTGACACGACACCACTGACACACCACTGATACGCCACCAATCACGCTTCCACCTCCAGCACACTGCACACACACACACACACACACACACACACACACACACACACACACACACACACACACACACACACACACACACACACACACACACACAAATATACAGACGCATAGACACATGCATATACGCACACATGGGCGGTTCTACAGAAGCTGCATAGCATAGCATCCCATGTGTGTGTGTATGTGTGTATGTGTGTGTGTGTATGTGTGTATGTGAGTTGCCGGATGAATGGACACGGAGTCCGTTGGACCTGGCAAAATCTGTCTCATGAGGACCGCTCAGGCTACTGCTGTGAGGTCTTTGCCGAACACACACACACACACATACATACAAACACACATACACACACACACACATACATACAAACACACATACACACACACACACACACACACACACACACACACACACACACACACACAATCGTGATAGCTTGGGTGGTTGTAATCTGGATGCTTCGAGAGAACCGTGGAAACATGGCGAAAAATAAAGGGACGAGATTGACAGGGAATATGAGTGTGTGTGTGTGTGTGTGTGTGTCTGTATGAGTATGTTAGTGTGTGTTGTGTGTTGTGTAGCTGTCGGTGTATGGTGACACGATGTCATACACCATCGGACCACACACACACACACACACACACACACACACACACACACACACACACACACACACTAACATACACACATATATATTTACATGTATATGTATTGTGGTTGATGCACCTGTAACTGCACTGTGAATGTTGAGATGCGGTGATGATCATGATGGTGATGATAACACTGGTCAACAATTTTTTACTTTCTGAATGTTGTCTAGATTCCTACAAGTGAATTAGGGTATTCTGGCACTGCTTAATCATGAAATGGCATCCGTTTCTCTCCATCAGGTCAGGTTTTTGTGCTAAGTTGATTTGGAAAAATCAGATCTTGTGACAAAATCAATTACATTTTTGTGGCATTATCAGCTGATTTTTGTCAACACATCATCCTAAACATGTTTTTAAGAACAAAATGTTTTGCCAACTACATTTATTGATTACATGATAGAAACATCGATTACTGTCATCTGAATGGTAGGTATTGATGAAGGTAAGTACACGTAAATTGCATGTTGCGTCACCACTGTTCAAACTTCAGGGCTTGAACTTCCGTTTCTTGGAACTCTTGGAATGTTCAGCGGCAGGGAGGTCTCTCTTCAGATTCCAACAGTAGTCAGCCATCATGACTGCGTCCCAGCGACCCTGATACCTGGTCTCCATCTCCTTCATGTCCTGATGGAATCTCTCCCCCTGCTCGTCACTCATTGAACCCAGGTTCTCAGGAAACCGGTTCATATGTGAAAATAGGTAGTGCATCTTGATGCTCATGTTGCAGCCCAGGTTTCTGAAAGCAGTCAGCATGTTGTTGACAAGTTCTGCGTAGTTTCTGGCCTTATTGTTGCCAAGAAAGTTCTTCACTACCAGAACAAATGTCTTCCACGCATCCAGTTCCACTTCGTTCATTGAGTTTTTGAACTCTGGATCTCTGATGAGCTGATGGATCTGAGGACCATCAAAGATTCCAGCTTTCAACTTCTCCATGGTCAATCCTGGAAAAGCCTGGCACAAGTAAGTGAAGCAGTCACCATCTTTGTCCAGAGCCTTGGTGAACTGCTTGATTAAGCCGAGCTTGATGTGCAGCGGTGGGAAGAGTATTCTGTCTCTGTCCACCAGAGGGTCGTTGATGACGTTCCTTTCTTTGCATGGCACCAATTCCTCCCGCACAGGCCAGTCCTTCTTCGTGTAATGCTGAGCACGGTCCCTACTATCCCACATGCACAGAAAACATGGGTACTTGGTGAAGCCAGACTGTTGTCCCAACAAAAAGTTCACCATCTTCAGGTCAACACAAATAAACCACTTATGCTGATCATAAACAATTCTATCCAGCACATACTTCACCGCTTCATACTTCTCCTTCAGTGTAGTCGAGTGAGCGATGGGTACAGAGGCTAACTGGTTGCCGTTGTGTAGCAGAACACATTTCAGTGATCGCTTGCTGCTGTCAATGAACAGTCTCCAATCTTTGGGTTCGTACTGTGGCACTCCAAGCTTGAGCAGAAGCTGCGCAATATCAGCACAGTGCACCAAGTCCTTCTCTTCAGAGAAAAAACGGAGGCACTCTTGATGCCTGTTGCGGAAGAAGCTGATGCGAGCACTGTCATAGAGGAGTTTTTTTTCCTTCAATCTGGATGCCAACAGTTCGGCAGAGTCCTTTGACAAGCTGAGGTCGCGAACTAGATCATTCAACTCCTTTTGGGAAAATGGATGGGGAGCATCATCTTCAAGAACCATTTCTTCTTCTTCATGTCCTTCAACACTGGAGGCATCTTCGTCATTAATGTCAGGAAGTTCGCCGAAGATAGGCACTGGAATTGCATCACAATGAGCTACAGGACGACGTGCTGATTGAAGATCAGGATACTTGAGGCTGCCCCGGTTCTTTCTGTTGATTCCAGACACATCAACAGCGCAGAAGTAGCAGTCAGTGACATGGTTTGTCGGCTCCCTCCAAACCATGTGAATTCCAAACTTCAGACTCCTCTTGCCGTTGATCCAGCCACGCAGAGTCTCAGTGCATGCTTTGCACACCATGTGTGGCGCCCAAGCTTTATCCTGGTCACCAAGTTTAATACCAAAATAAGCATGGTAAGCACGCCTTATGAAACTTGTGACTGGCTTCCTATTAGGAGCAATGGTGTATTCTCCACATATGTAGCAAAACACATCGGGCTTATTTCTGCACGATCTTCTGGTCGAAGCCATATCATTCACCTGCAAAACAAAAATAGGTACAAATTAGTCATAAATTGGCGCATGTAGGTATTGTACATTCTTCAGAGTTCGTTATTTTAAGAAATACAACTTTTTTGTATCACATTATTACAAAATCTGCCCCATTAACTTTAGTTTTGATCCACGAACTTTATGCTTTGCCTCACCAATTTTTGGAAGATTTTGAGGTATTATGACTTCAAACTGATCCCCTTTTCGACAAAATCACCCAGAACTATCGTACCTGAATACTTCTTGTCATTAAAATAATTATTTCCAATCAAAACAATTATTTGACATGACATTTTACCCCCACCAACTTCTTCTAAAATGCTCCACACATGCGTACATGTGAACAAAAATGTAAAAAACGACATGTGGCCATATCTAAAAAACTTGACCTGATTGAACAAAACTAATGTGAGTTATGGATTCAGCGCATCAGATTTGTCCTAAATCAGCTTAAAAAATGCAGACAACAAATTTGTTGTTGACCAGTGTAATCATTGTAATGCTAATGATGATTATGACTATTATGATGATTATGGTCATTATGATTATTATGATTATGATTATTATTATTATTATTATGGTGATTATTATTATTATTATTATTATTATTATGCATATGATGCTCAAGATGAATATGACTCATATGATTATTATGCTTATTATGATTAATATGATTATAATTATTAGTATGATGATGATGATGATGATGATTATTATTATTATTATTATTATTATTATGTTTATTACGATTATTATGATAATTATGATTATTATGATTTATATGATTATTATGATTATTATGATGATTATTATTATTATGATAATTATGATGATTATGATTATTATTATAGTTATGCTTATTATGATGTTGATTCTTATTATAATTATGATGATAGAGATGCGTATGATGCTTATGTTGATTATTATGTTGATTATTATAATGTGTATGATGATTATGATGATTATAATGATTATGATTAGTATGATGATTATAATGATTATGATTATTATGATTATGCCGAGTATGATGATGACGGTGATGATGATAATGATGATAATAATAATGATAGTTATAGTAATACTAACTATGATGATGATGGTGATGAATATGATGTTTATGATCATGATAGTGATACGTCATTATGTCTGTCATCCTATTCCATTAGATACACACAATCATATGCATGTGTATGTGTATATATGTTCGTGTGTATGTTTCGTGTGCATGTGTTTGTGTGTATGTGTTTGTGTGTATGTGTGTATGTATGTGTTCAATTTTGCAAGCACCCATGTACTTTCTGTCGATTTGTGCTCCATATTTTTGTCCTCATACCGCTCTGTGTCTACACTTTATTACCCTGCTCCTGCTCGCGCCTTTGTCCTCGAAAGTGCGCTATATTAAATACATGTTGTTGTTGTAGTTGTATCAACATCAATCGCTTTATATCGCAATATTGGCTGATCCATATGTATCTGCATGTGTGTGTATATTTATGTGTTTGTGTGTGTGTGTGTGTATGTATGTGTTTGTGTGTGTGTGTATGTATCCCTGGGACGTTCTTCCAGTTCAGCAATGCTGTCTTAATGTGCTTTTGGAATGTATGTGTGTGTGTATGTGTGTGTGTGTGGGTGTGTGTCATTTCATTCAGCGTGGTTGCTCAAGGCCAGAGTGGCATAGAACAATGCAACAACAGTCCAGACGTATCTCTTGTCTAACAAGACCATGCACTACACACAAACAACATGTGTTTGTGTGTTTGTGAATGTGTGTGTGTGTGTGTGTGTGTGTGTGTGTGTGTGTGTAAGCTTCTGGTATTTACCGTTTGTTCGTCAAGATGGTGCTAATTGAGATCGAACGCCGGGTGGTATCATTCCCCAAACACCCAGCCACACACACACACACACACACACACACACACACACACACACACACACACACACACACACACACATACACACACACACATGCTACCTTACAGGCACTCGGGGAGAAACGAAGGAAGAATTGTTCCTGGAAGTCTCCGTAGTATTTGTCTTTGTCTACAGGAGACAAGGCGAGAGGGCGAACTGGAGGAATTCCTTGCTCGGTGTGTCCTGAATTTCCTTCTAGATCTTGGAATGTCAACCCACAGTATAATCCTTTGTTATATTTGTTTTATTTCGTTAGCTATATATGTACACAAGCCTAGAATGTCGAAGCGAACTAAGGTTATAGCAGTGACGGTGCTAGGATTTTTCCGGTTGGGGAGGCTAAAGAAAGAGATGTAGTGGCTTGGCGAAACATCAGGAGCTACACTCGAAATGTTCATGGTCGGGATTCTCGGGGAGATGGGAGCTCAGAGCGAGCTTGATACATTTTAGGGATTTGGAGATTCAGCCCCTTAAAACCCCGCTTGGTGCCGCCTCTGGCTGACAGGTTCGGAGATTGAAATGTTCGGAGCGTGCGACCTTCGGAGATTTTGAGGTTGGAAGATTTTGAGGCTCAAAGATTACGACATAGATTCCAGCATATTCTTGATGTCCATTTGATGCCAAGACTTATCCAATTATGTAGAGAAGAACAAAACATATATCGTCTCCAAAGAAACATGTAATTGGATTCCTAGAAAGGCCCATATATACTATATATCATGGGCGTATATCCTGGGGGGTATGGAGGTATATTTCCCCCCCCCCTCCCCGAAAAATTGACTGGGGGTATGAATATGCAATAATACCCCGATAACTCTGGTGAGAACAGATGATTGGTTATATTGACATCAAAATCAGCATAGGAAAATATTATAAAAAGCGACAAATTTGTGTGTGTCTATTCAATTATATGCATTATATTTCTCATTGGGGTATGCGATATATACGTACACAAAATACACAAAATGGTATACACAAAATGGTTGAGGGCCCCATGCAATTGACCAAATGAGCTATTCTTGAACACTAATGCATGATGACTGTCATCCCCCCAAACCTGTACAAAAATATATGCCCTTGCCGTATATACATATATACGTATACATATATATATATATGTACTTCCTAAAAACGCCCATATATACTTCAAATCGAACATAAGCTAAGCCAGCTGGATTTTTCATTATTTTCATCAGGTGTCTATGCTCGTTTCTCTTGAATAGCTTCATGACGTTAATTTTTGAGCAGGATTCATTATTTATTTTGCATTTGACAAAATACACCTCAACATTTCTAGCATCCAAATTCTTCAGACATACATAAATAGTCGTGGATGTATGGTTGTGCTAGTAAGCTACCCTAACACACACACACACACAGACACACACACAGACACACACACACACACACACACACATACAGACATCCTATTTGTGAATTCTGAGAAGTGGAACAAGACAAAACCGTTCCAGCACTAATCACACCGCCTAGTTATATTCCAGTTTCAATACGAAATTGCATCTGAAACAGTAGTATCTAAACCTCCAATAAGAGGTATTGTAGGTCAAAGACGCATTTAATCTATCAACTGCTTTTTCATGCATGAAAACCAGCAATGATGAGATTATACATATATACTTTTAGACAGGGAAAATGTTTTTCGTAAGAAAACTGGAAATTGGCCAAACTGCACCGTTATCAGCTGATACACCGGTGATGACATTTGTCTAGGGGGAGTCTCAATGAGATATATCCATCCCTTTGTATCCCAATGACCCAGCGTTGTTCAGCAGGCATCCAGTGATCCGCGACGATGACACGTGACTATCAACACCACCGCCTCAGCGAAGGGCGACCATCATAAATCTGACCCGTCTTCAGAGCGGTAGTCCGTTAACTCTTCTCTGAAATCAGCGCGTTCTCGGCGGAAGTGGGGCC
>OU696592.1:4332926-4340426 GCA_916048095.2 Sacculina carcini | reverse complement strand
ACATCCGACGCGGCCAACGGCAGCCCGATCAGCTGATCCGACCTTCCGCGCTCCAACAAGAAGTAGCGTGTGTCTACAGGGCAGGGGCGGCACTATGCTTTTTCGGTGGTGGAGCTGAGTGTGGCGAGGGGAGGGGGAGGGGGCTCAGGCTTTCGGGGGCTTGGCGAAGGAACCACACTCGAAATGTTCATGGCAAAGTTTTTTTTGGGCGGGGGGAGGCTCAAGGAAGCTTGACACATTTTTGTGAAAATTCTCCATGTCAGCCTCTCTTAAGTCGCCCTTGCCACAAAGACATAAGACACTGTCCGGGCAAAACCTACGCTCTCTCATACATCCACCGCACCGTAGAAGTGTGCGTGTGTGCGTGTGTGCGTGTGCGTGTGTGTGCATTTGTATCAGTTTTTTTGTTGTACGCTGCTGTTGTCCTATAGACCAGTCTTTCTCAACTCGGGCCATCGGTCCCCTTGGGAACCAGACGACTTCTTTGAGGGATCACCTTGTTTTCTCACTGCCCACGAAAAATATGTATTGAAACAATTTATTATTTTATGTTAATACATACAATTATGTATTGTGGATGTTGTATATTTCAATCGTGTGATCCGTCGCAACAGTGAGACCCTTGGTGTTTGCCTTGCGCGACAATCCATGTGTTCATGGGGCCACCAGGACTTCTAGAAGAGCCAAGCACTGTTTCTGAGGGTCACAAGGACAGTCTAGGCTAAATGTGTAAGGACTCAAGAACATTAATAACGCTAATTTATAAAAAAAACACTTAAAGACACACAAAAACGTTTCTATGTTTTTCATATATTTTAGGTTAGGTTAGGTTTAACGTTCTAATGTAATTTGCTGCCTTTGCAGGAGGCGAAGGACTGGAAGAAATTCATTAAGTCAAATTTTCTCAATATAATGTTCTTGATTTCTTGTGTATGTGTATGTTTTTGCTTATGTATGTGTGTGTATGTCTGTGAGTGTGTGTGTGTTCCTATGTGTGCATTATGTGTTCTTACTGTTGTCACATGTTTATCTCCATCGTTGTGTTTGCCTTTTAAATTTTGTCGCGCTTCTGTGCATATTAGCACTATAACAAATACATTGATTGATTGATTGATTACACATTCAGCGTCAACCGCAAGAAGTCGCATTGTTTTGAAGGGGACCACGGAAAGAGAACGGTTGAGAACCACTGCTATAGAAAATCTATTGATGAACAGGTGTCTGGAACAGGAGAGGGTTCAACAGAAGTGATGAAACGCAAACATGAATAATCTTTCGATTATGTTTTTGACATATAAGAGGTGTTGATACGTACGAACTTTAAATGTTCTATTTGAACAATAGCTTGTGAAGTCACATGTGAGACACATACATATGCAGACTCAAGAGTAGCCACCTTCAGACACAAGACAATAATTCCTCAGACACAAACCAATGGCTTGAAATCCGTTTTTTCAGATTTTCCGTCTTTTATTTACCAGTAAGGCGCCGTGTTCGGCGATGAACCAGCGAGCGCGAAGCTATCATTCCGAGCGAGCGAATCGAGCAAGTTCATACTTGGTGTTACTAGAAAAATGAGTATGAGCGGCCGGCCGGCCGGCCGTGGTCACGCTTTTCAGAGGCTTATATCTCTGGAACCATAAGTCCGATTAACATGCATTTTGTTGTGGGTAGCCCAATACTTCCTGCCGCGAATGAGACTATGTTGAATCATGTCAGTGCCCAGTGTGGCACGTGGAACGTGCCATATGCCCTCTTATAATTTAGCAGAAGACTTTGCCCATGCACGCAGACAAATGCATTCACGACAAAGTTTGATTACATATGATAGCTTCGCGCTCGCTCGTTCATCGCCGAACACGGCGCCTTATTGGTAATTTAGCAGAAAACTTTGCCCATGCACGCAGACAAATACATTTACGACAAAGTTTGATTACATATGATAGCTTCGCGCTCGCTCGTTCATCGCCGAACACGGCGCCTTGCTGGTATGTAATCAAACTTTGTCGTAAATGCATTTATCTGCGTGCATGGGCAAAGTTTTCTGCTAAATTATAAGAGGGCATATGGCACGTGCCACGTGCCACACTGGGTACTGACATGATTCGGCTTGGTCTCATCCGCGGCAGGAAGAATTGGGCTACCCAACAAAAAAATGGCATGTTAATCGGACTCATGGTTCCAGAGATATAAGCCTCTGAAAAGCGTGACCACGGCCAGCCGGCGGGCCGCTCATACTCATTTTTCTAGTAACACCAAGTATGAACTTGCTCGCTTCGCTCGCTCGTAATTATTTGTCCTCTATGATTCCTTTGGTTCCACTCCTTCAGATCATCTCGCAGAACTCTGCCAAAACGTGATCTTCCACTGTTTTGCCTTTTTCTGTTGATGTCTTGTCGTTTTTTTTCGGAAAATATCTTGTCTAATATTTGTATACGAAGTCCGGCAATTCCGAAGAGTTACAATTAAAACTGTGTTTTCAAGTCTCGTATAACTAAGCAATGCATTGAACTGCACACAAACACATATTGACAAAAATACACAACACATTCAGGCTTCACTTTGGTTTCTATTATTTCTAAGTCAGTGGTTTTCAAACTTTCTCAGTACTCACACCACAGTTTCAAATAAACAGTAATTTCTCACACCCCCTGCATTCATGATAGCTATACGAAAATATTAAAATATTAACGACGTAATAACAAAACCTTTTCATTCAATATTCATTCATACAACTCCATTAAGAGGAATAAACGAATCTAGGCTTTTAATGACAACTATAATGCATAGGTAAACATATAATTTGTTTGAAATAATTACAGTAGTCCTCACACCCATGGTTAAGAACCCCTGCTATGATGCTTGTCGAAATATGAGAAAAAAAATATAATTGATAATATAGTCATTTGGGGCAAATGGCGATTTGGTTATTTTGGGGGTAAAAAAATGATTTTAACCTTAGGAGAGTTGAAATCGCTATATACGAGTAATGAGTGGTTAAACTATTAGATCATTCGTTTGCGGTCATTTCAGTGTATGAATCGTCTTTCTACGTTAAAAAATGAATGTGTGACACAATTTCTCCCAAAACCTTTCAAAACATGTTGCACAAAACATTTGCAATGTTTCAGAAAATTTGTCATAATTCACCACATGGACAAATTTTGGGGGCAATTCGCGATCGCTTCAAGAAACTGGGGCAATTGGCTATAGCTATCTCTTCCATAGCATTTATATGCAAGTATTAAAGACACCACATCATTCTGAAAGTGGGGCATATTACGATCGGTGTGGGGGTAATTGACGATCAGTGTAGCGATCGTCAATTGCCCCACACCGATCGTAATATGCCCCATCCCCGATTTCTATTCACCCCTATAGCGATCGTCAATTGCCCCGTGGTGCACCACGTGCGACGACGTCTTGCATTACTTCGAGGAAATGTACTTCGCGGAGCCCGCCAGGAGCCATAGTCGACTAGAATACCGCGGCGGTCATGCAAACAACTTCACTTGGCTTGCATAGAGACTGTCCTACACTCCAGAGGACGTGGTGCGACCCCCTCACAAAAAAGAGGAGAGTCATTCCCATGAGCTGTAATAACTGATTAGAATTCCCACCAAAAGATTGCAGAGATGAACAAGTCTAAGACAAGACTTCGCAAGTAGGGAGCTCCTACTCAAACTGAGAAGTCTAGCAAGGAATGACCAAAGAAAAAGGCAAAAGTGAAAAAGAGAAAGTCGAAAGGGGATGATGAGGACTCGGAATCAACAGTGTCGCAATAACTGAAGCAAATACATCCAGTGATTTATCTCTGGAAGACCTGCTGAGAGATGGCTTTGAAACCATGCTATAACGGAAGAAAACACTACTTTTCGTAGAGTGTATTATGTATCAGCCTTAAGGCCAGGCTAAGTAGGCTAGCATTGTAATGTGAGCTAGTTCATCTTTGTTTTTCGTTTGAATATATTTAGTTGATAATTTCTGTCTTTATCTATCATCTAGTATGCCAAATTACCTTCAAATTAACGAATTACGGATCGATCGTTAATTACCCTACGAAAATCGTCATTTACCCCACTGGGGTAAATGACGATCGCACCACTAAATTCGATCTGTATTTGAAAAAACAAAATTTTCAAAAGCTTTCAATACGGGGATAGAAGCACAGTGTACCAACACACTATGTGGTACTTAGAATGTTTTGCTATCGTCATTAGTATAAGCGCTGGTTAGATGTTAATGAAAACGATCGTCATTTGCCCCGAATGACTATATAGTAGATTATAAGAATGATATTGGGTATAATTAAAGAATCCACATTGGTATTGTTATATATTACATTAAGTTCTAAATATAATATATAGGACATATTAATATTTTTTACACATTTCATATATATATATATATATATATTATTTATTTAGCTAAACAGGGTGACCAAACATGCCTATACCAATCCAATACTAAGCCAATACTAATGCTTGTACCAATCCATTTTATAATATTTCATATCACATTTCGAACTGACAAAGAAGTGAGAGTTAGGGAGCCCGTTAGGCAGAGTTTGAGAGTAATCGCTTGTATCAACCACTCACACACACACACACACACACTCACTCACTCACACACACACACACACACACACACACACACACACACACTCACTCACACACACACACGATAATTACACACACACAGCACGCTTCATCGGGTTTTGTGATGGCAAATTGAGATGAGTGTGTATGTGTGTGTGTGTGTGTGTGTGTGCATGATTCAATCTGGGTGGTCCACCAGCCAAACTGAAGCACATACACACACACACACACACAAACACACACACACGTATGGAGAAAGAGTAAGAGAGATGCATGAGACGAGATGAGAGGTAGAGTGATGGGAGAAAATCATGCGATGCGCAGCCACAGAGACCAACGCACACCTGTGCATCTGTGTGTATGTGTGTGTATGTGAGTGTGTGTGTGTGTGTGTGTGGGTGGGTGTGTGTGTGTACAGTAGCCACATTCTGCTGTCGACAATTAATACTGGGGCCCTCAAGACACACACACACACACACTCACTGATACACACTGACACACACACTGACATACACACTGACACACACACACTGACACACACACACACTGACACACTCACACACACACTGACACACACACTGACACACACACTGATACACACACTGACACACACACACACTCACTGACACACACTTACACACACACACACACACACTGACACACACTGACACACACAGTGATACACACTGACACACACACTGATACACACACTGACACAAACACACACACACTGACACACACACTGACACACACACTGATACACACACTGACACACACACTGACACACACACTGACACACACACTGACACACACACTGATACACACACTGATACACACACTGACATACACACTGACACACACACACACTGACACTGACACACACACACACTGACACACACACACACACTGACACACACACTGACACACACTGACACACACTGACACATGATATACGCACATAGACACGGAGAGAGAGAGTGGGATAAAACAATGTTAGAGAGAAAGAAAGAGGGGTTAGTCGACCACCTTGCTTACAATTGTCGCTTCTGCTGTAATATGCGTCCACTTCTTCTGTTGATGCTCACGACACAGTTTTTTGCATACGTTTATGTGTGTGTGTGTGTTAGTGAGTGTGTGTGTGTGTGTGTGTGTGTGTGTGTGTGTGTGTGTGTGTGTGTGTGTGTGCCAGTGGGGAAGAGTTTTGGAGGCACGAAGGCAGAAGAGAGAGAGAGAGCGGTGACGGAGATGGTTATTGTGCGTTAATTGTCTTTTTACTACGATTCAATGGCGGATCCAGAAAGGGGGAGGGGTGGGGCTCAGTGGACCGAAATCCCCCCCCCCCAAAAAAAAATAAACATCTCCATCAACTCCTCATAAGCGAGAGGCTCACTAAAAGCGGTCAAGAAAAATATCTTTCTGTAGAATTTCTTGATATAAACATTATCGCAAGGCATATTCGCACATTATTGTGTGTGTGAGAGTGTGTAAATATCATTGAAAATAACCCGATAATTCATAACCTGCACACGTTACCTAGTCACTCGTACATAATTCAGCCCCCCTAAAAAATTGCACTCTAGTTCCGCCACTGCTACAATTGGTCGGCAATCTCGTGCACTCTTACTCTCTCCCTCTCTCTCTCCCCTCTACCTCGCAGCCGTTCGCAAGTCACGCATACACAAACTCTCCTAAGTGTGCCTGTGTTTACGTCTGTGTGTGTGTGTGTGTGTGTGTGTGTGTGTGTGTGTGTGTGTGTGTGTGTGTGTGTGTGTGTGTGTGTGTGTGTATGTGTGTGTGGGTGTGTGTGTGTGCATGAGCACAGGAAGAGAGGTCATTGTGGGTCACCCTAATCACAGCTACTGTTCATATTTACTTGCACGTGTGTGCGTGTGCGTGTGTGCGTGTGCGTGTGCGTGTGCGTGTGTGCGTGTGTGTGTGCGTGTACACACACACACACACACGCACAGAGAGAACTCCACAAAAACAATGAAATTTGTGCACGTGCGCGCCTATGTTTGTGTGTATGTATATGCGTATATATATATGTATGTGTGTGTGTGTGTGTGTGTGTACCTGTACATGACGGGTAAATAAAAGCAATGAGCTGATCGGATTGTTTTTATACACCTGTAATAGGCAGTCTTCGCAGTGAAAACCGAAAGCGTTTTTAAGATTCACTCATAGCATATATACATGTAGTCGAAGCGTTTGTTCAAAACTCAAACGCTGATAGGTGAAATTGTGAAATGGTTTGGAAACAATTTTTACAATTACTAAGGTGATTTTCTATGTAGATAAAAGTGAGTTTTATCAAAAACTCCTACTCTAATCATGATTCAAGTTCCCTATATTTGTACGGGTTCTTTTTGTAACAAGATTCAAATATCGGTAGTTTGTTAAATAGTTAGGGTAGTTCAATTCAATATGTTCCCTCTGCGAGTTCGTAATGGTTTGTTTCACGATTGAGAAATAACGTTTGGCATGGGTCTTTAAAAAATGTGAATTTTTCTAACCATAATTTTTCGCACGCGCAAAAAAGTTTCCACATTTCAAGGAATTCATAATATGGTCAGCCTATGCCTGGTCAAGCCCCCGCATTTTTCCCTTAGCTCCCCACAGGAGAAATTCTTGCGTCGCCACTGAACTCTGTCTATTTTTAGAAGCCCAATAGGTATCTTGTTTTGTTCCGACGTAAATGTTCCAGGAATTATCAATGCAACAAATTTCAACTTTTGCAACTTATCAAATTGGTTGATTTGTAAAGCATTTCTTTTGAATTTGTATTTGTACTTCTAAACGACACAGTAAACATATATAATATATACAAACAACATATTTTCATGAGTCAGGAGAAGCCTATATTCCTTAAAGGCTTATATCCCTTGAAAAAAGCAAGAACAAA
>OU696592.1:4275426-4327926 GCA_916048095.2 Sacculina carcini | reverse complement strand
CTAATTAAAATGCATAAATAAATGACAAAAGGGACCAAAGACCAAAAAAGGACCAAAAAAGACCAAAAAAGGACCCAAAAACATGAACTAACAGTTATCAAATCTGTTTAAATTTGACATCAATGTTTTCAATTTGGACACGATTTTTATTTTAGTTTTTTGTTTACCTAAACAATTATATTTAGGTAAACAAAACTTGGAAAACACACAGAGAGAAGCACACAAACATATCTTCCCTTGTGGCACATTACCGAGCGAAATTTTGCGCAAGAAAGAAAAAACAGCCAATAATTTTTGACAGTTCTCAAGCGTATATACATACATATTAATACGCGCAGTGTCTGAAGATGGAGACAGGCTTCTTCGAAACATAACATAAAAGTGATGATTTATTAATTGGAGATTTATTGAGTGAGCTCAAAGTTTCAAGCTCAAGTTGAAGTTTATTCAAGGCTTAAATTCATATATATATATATATATATATATATATATATATATATATATATATATATATATATATATATATGAAATTGTTTGTGATTGTTCGTAAGAGTGCTGGGCGCAGGAAAACAAGGTGTTTGTGAGAAACCATGTTTGTCCATATCCAATCCGTCTCTATTTTCACGCACAAACACTTCGACAAATTATATACCTGTACCTGCGTGTGTCTGCGCCTGTGTGAGTGTGTGTGTCTGTGTGTGTGTGTGTGCGTGTGTGTGTGCGTGTGTGTGTGTGTGCGGTTTCATAAATACATACCCACACACGCACACACACACACACATAAACGAACACACACACACATACACACACACACACACACACAGACACACACAGAGGGACAGACAGACACGCATACACACACCTGTGCGCAGATTTGCGACCAAATTGTGGTCTATTCGTAGTTTGTCGCCATTTCCGACGCGAGTAATAGAAACGCGCTCATTATGGCGCACGTCATAGGCGTATCCAGCCCAACAATATCGGCAATTCTAGAGTTAAATAAGGAAAAAACATAGAGATATACCGAAAAACAGTTATAAATTTCAATTACAAACGATACATTAAAATAATTCCCTCCGACAGCAAAAGCAGAGCTGTTTTAAAAATATTAAATAATGAGTTACAAAATGCCTATAAATTGTGTTAAATTTCGCCTTTAATTTTGGGTTAAGTTAGGAATTGAATAAGGTGTAAAATTATATTTTGTCAAATTACGTAGAAGCTAATTTATCCACATACACACATACATACTAATTTGCATCGCCTAAATCCGCCTTTGACGCTTGAAACGCTTTATCGCTTGGGCGCTGCTGGAGATTTCTGCTCTGGCTAGAAACAGTTCTGCTCTGGCCAGGACCAATTTCTGCTCTGGCCTCATGCGATCAGCTTTTCTGCTTTGCCTTGTTGTCATTGGTGGAGTTTCTGCTCTGAAATTACGCGCGATTTGACCACGCAGTTTTTCCACGCAAAACGAACACACACACCCACAGACACACACACACCCACAGACACACAGACAGACAGACAGACAGACAGAGAGCACGTGCAAAAAGTCGGCGCCAAATTCGCCTGAGGCTGTGCACGTGTGTCTGTGAGCATCAATGTGTGTGTGTGTGTGTGTGTGTGTGTGTGTGTATGTGTGTGTGTGTGTGTGTGTGTGTGTGTTACCTGTGCGTCCGCGCAATTACCTACCGTCCACTTGAACCCACACTCACACATACACACACATGCAAACACGTACTCATACACACACACACACACACACACACACATACGCACACAAATACACACACACACACACACGTGCACACGCGTGCGCCAGCAGTTTGCGTCGGCTTGTATGCGCGTCTGCCTGCACGCGCGTGTTTGTGTGTCTTTGTGTGTGTGTGCGCGTGTGTTTCCGGCAGGTCACACATCCACTTGGCCTTCTCACATCTTTGAGAAGTGTGTGTATGTGTGTGTATTTGAGTGTGTGTGTGTGTGTATGTGTGTGTCTGAGGGCTGTTATTCATTAGGCCGGCGACTGGTGCATTGTCACCGGGGGCAAACACCTCCCTCTGGCCAGGTCACACACTGACACACACACACACACACACACACACATACAGACACACACACACATACACACACACACACACACACACACACACACACACACACACACACACACACACACACACACAAGCGGTCGCTTCCTGTCTCAATTACCTGGCCACTAATCGTTAGCGGCTCACAAAGCACAGCACGGCTACCAATGAAAAGGTGCGCTTTTTTCACGCCTCACACATACACACACACATACACACACACACATACACACTCACACTCACACATACACATACACACATACACACACACACACATACACACACTCACACACATACATACATACATACACTCACACACACACGTGCGCATCCTCCCATGCTCTATTCTTGCTCACTAGCTCAATTCATGTCCTCTCTCTGTGTGTGCTTGTGTGTGTGTATGTGAGTGTGTATTGTGTTTTTGATTCATTTCTATGTCAGTTAGTGAGTCTATCTGTCTGTATGTCTGTATGTATCTGTTTGTGTGTGTGTGTGTGTGCTTGTGTGTGTCTATGTTTGTATTTTTTTTAAATCTGGGGTCGAATTTATTGGAAAGAAAATGGGAGTAATTTTGTGTTAAGATAAATCCGTGAAAGCTTAAGTGAAAATCAGTTAGTTCTGCAGTATCTTATGCAAGATATTTTTATATACACTTTGTTAAGTACTCATACTGGTACTGATTTTCTCCATTATAATATGCAGTAAATTCGCTGTGTGTGTTTTTGTACTAATTTTGTTTATAAGCAGCAAATTTTGCTTGTTAGCTTGAACTGATAATACAACTATATACAGTCACATTAGATTCATATTTTCATTAAATTAATGCTATACTCAACGTAAATAATCTCTTAGAACGGCACTTCTAATTGAACGTCACTTTGACAGCTACTATAGAGATCTGTCACGTTTATATTTCTTCTCTCTATTCGATCCTCCACACCTATTCTATGTCATTCCACATTTATGCGGATGATATCCAAATTCACTTCCCATTTTCGTCCTCAAACATAGATCTCATCGACCAGCTTGTGTCCAATATGGCCTGGTTGCCTGCCTGAATGTCCTCCAGAGCTGTGGTTCTCAACCTTTCTCCTGCCGTGGCTCCCTTCAACATAATGCGAACCCTTCAACATAATGCGGATCCCCCCAGAACCAATCCTTGTGACCTTTCCTCCTCTAGAAGTATTTGTGGCTTGCATACACACATGGATCATTGCAACGCGACATTAGTTAATCCTCATGACAACGCCACGATCGTACGTACAGGTGGGATTAGCACACAGACATACACGGATGTCGGGTAATCAAGTATACGCGCCAGGCAAACATCGGTCGTCTCGCTGTCGCGGCGGATCACACGATTGAAATGTAAAACATCTACAGTAGTAACGTAAGGGAATAAATGGTTTCAACATATATCTTATCGTGGTCGGTGAGAAAACATGGAGGCCATCACATTTTTTTAATTTCATCTTATGTCCCCTGACGAAAATCCCATGGCCCCAAAGGGGCCCATACGGCCCACGTTGAGAAACACCGCTCAAAAGATCTTCTCTTGAACCCAGATAAGACTGAGTGCCCCAGACAGATAAGACTGAGAATCCAGATAAGACAGAGTATATTTTATTTCACCCTCCTAGGATTTCTCCGGCATGACTTCATTTGTCCCTCTATTCTCATATTCGTAGTTTGGGCATTGTCTTTGATCCTTCACTTGACTTCTCCAAGCATCTTTCAAACGTTACCCGATCCTGCCGGTTATTCCTGCGTCAGCTATACTTAATACGCCGACACATCGACGAATCGTCCGCACTGTATCTTGTTAATTTCTATATTCTCTCCCGTCTCGACGATTGCAATTATCAATTTTTTCACTTACCTCAAAAATCTTTTCGCTCCCTTCAGTCAATCATTAACCTCTCCTGTCGGTTCGTTTTGCGTCTTCCGCCTAGTACACCAACATCTGCACATATTCGGCAACTAGGTTGGTTGCCAGTCCCCTTGAGGATCCATCATAAGCTTTGCTGTCTTGTATATATACTTCTTCACTCGTCTTTCCCTCCTTCCTACTTACTCAGCCTACTACAGTGCAGCGAGCGACCTTCCAGTCGTCGTCCTGTACCTCTTGTTTCTCCTCCTGCTCTTCATGAGTCCAACTGGTCGGCCAAGTCATTCTACTTTTCTGCTCACCGTCTTTACAATTCTCTTTCTCGTCATGATCTGAAGCAAAAATCTTACTCCTCATTCTCTTCTGCTGTGCACGCGTTTTTCCATCCTTGTCCACGCCTCTAATTCCACCATTCCGACAGCACTAACTCTCGTCCTCTCTATATTCCTTTTTGGCACCGGTGTTAGATAGCAAATAATGTGTAATGTGTTCTTTTTGCGGCTTGTATACTCTGTATTTCTATCTATTAATATCATTTTTACTCGCTCATATTTTCCCTCTATGAGCTAACACTCCTATATATTGTTAGCACCAGTTTTACTCTTTTACGCGCCTCTGCTCTACTTGGCGCTATATCAAATACATGTTTGTTTGTTTGTTTGTCACTTGATTTTTAATAATATTATTTACCAGTAATCACCCTGTTTTTGTGAATTTCGTTAAATAACCAATTTTGTTAAAAACACACATGCGTTATTTGGTTATTTTTTATCCGTAAAATATACCGTATCTTCTCAAAATTCTCACCAGTTAGTGTAAAAATAGAGCGGCACCCTCTAATTGACCGACACTACGGGGAAAGGTTTGAAAAATAGAACGGCATATCGCTGGAATAAAAGTTTTACGGTATATACACTCGACTACGGTTTAACGCCAATTCGATCCTGGGCGACTAACGCGTAATATTCGATGTTACGCGTTCAAGTTCGATTATCCCTAACTGAACAGCATTTAAAGTAACAAACTATATTTGCACAAACAATGTAACAAACAAGATTTAGCGCCAAGTGAGAAGCTACCATTAATGCTGAATCACCATGTAACGAGAACTTCATAATTGTGTTAAACGCATGACTGGACTAAGCTAAATATAAACCGACAATGTGGTGATGCCCAGCTATGCCCCCACCAAGGAGATTGGTACCAACCAATGTGCTTGTTGCGGTAGCTTGGAACCATATCACCACACTGCACCAAAAACAAACAAATGTAGATGGGTGTCGCGAGGTTATGCGTACATGTGGCCAGTAACACGCAAAATGGTAAACAACGAAAAGGAGGGAATATTACCCAGTAGTGGCAACACACAATACCAAACAAATTACCAGAACATTAAACCGAATAACAATTTACATTATCACAACTGATCGGACATAATCTTCATACCTAGATGTTTGGCCGCGACCAGCCCTCAAGGAGCGACGAAGTTCAGGAGTGGGCGGCAGCTCCGCCTCTGAACGACTGCTATCTCCGGACACAGGTGACTGCGGAGTCGCATGAATCGCTGGTGAATCAGTGATTGAACTTGTAGGTGGGTGTACAGTTGGAGCAACGCTTGGTACGTTGTTTTCATCACGATCAGCCGCCATTGGAGCTGGGACTGGGAGAGTCGGTGGGTTCGGTACGAATGGGGGATGATTATCCGAGGATGTATTTTGAACGTTGCACGGCAGCGTTGGTTGTGCCGGAAATGTGCGAGGAACGACAGGTGTATATGCACGAAGAAATTTCCGGTTGCGAAGTGTCAGCTTTCGTGACCCGTCCATCATAACCTTGTACTGTCGGTATGGCAGAACCTCGACAATGACGCCTCGACGGTCCCACTTTGTTGGACGGTTGCCAGTTTGGTTCTGTACAGCTACAGATTGACCGACACGTAATTCAGGCAGGTGCCTGGTGTGGACATTGTGCCGTTCTTGGTCTTTGGACGCCCTCCGACCTAATGCCCTCTCATGCCAGTCCGCCACATTTCGCCATGTTGCACTAAGGTCTTCAAATGTTTTCAATGGAGGAGACATGTGCCCGGGGATGAAGTCCCGCAATTGGCGACCCAGGAGCAGTTCAGCCGGAGAGAGACCAGTCGCTCTGTCGGGAGTGTTGCGATATTGGAGCAGTGCCCGGGTAAGACGCACCGAGTCTAAACGGCCATCGGCGGTGACGTTATCACGAATCAGGCGCTTGGCTGTTTTTACTGCAGCCTCTGCACGACAGTTCGCATGTGGAAATGCCACTGATGTGAGTCTGTGATGTATGCCATGTTGAGACATAAACTCCTGCGCAACACTTGATGTGAACTGAGGTCCACCGTCGCTCGTCAGTGTCTCGGGCACGCCAAAGTCCCGACAAAGGTTTGTTAACACCCTGACCAGAGGTAAGGAACCTGAAGCGCCCTGCCATATCTGGAACCAGTTGCTGAGACGATCCACTACAACACCAAGACTATGTCCGTTGTAATCGAAATAGTCAGCTGCAACGTGTTGAAAGGGGTATTCTGGTGTGATGGGTGTAACAACCGGCATGTTGGAGTGAGAAGGAGCGTTCTGCTCGCAGGATTAACAGTTTTCACGCATGTTTTCAATGTCTGTGGTCATGCCTGGCCAGAACACAGACCGCTCAGCTCGAAGTCTCATACCCGTTACACCTTGATGGGCTGAATGCAACGTTGATAATATCTTCTTGCGCAGGATGGTGGGGATCACTACTCGGCCTCTGTACAGCAGTACATCACCAGAGGCGGCAAGGTCGTGCCGCAATTTCCAAAACAAGCGAAGGTTATCATTAATTGTTTCTGGCGAAGACAGGAATTTCGTATTTACCATACGCACCAGAGCTTTTATGGTAGGGTCTCGAGCCGATTCATCTGAAAGTTTGCACCAGTCGACGGGTTGCAGAGCAGTGGACAACGCAAAGATGAATTCGTCCATTGGGTCGTCAACATTCGGATTCGATGGCACTGCCATTAGCGTCATCATATGGTGTATGGTGTCCGACTCATTGCCATCTTCTGTGCCCTCGAAATCGCTCGAAATGGCAGCCACCGATTGATGAGGCACCGTCTCCTGGATGCCGTAACGGGACAGCGCGTCTGGTCCTCCATGATTGCGCCCGGGGACGTGAACAATCGAGAACGACCAGCCGAATGTTTTCTCCTTTAGTCGACTGATGCGAGGGTTGTTGATGCTTTCCAGCGATTTGTCATTTAAGATGCCGAGAAGCGGTTTGTGATCCGTGCCCACAAGTAACTCGTTGCACCCAAGGGTGAAGTACTTTGTTTTCTCCAAGGCGTTCACCACGGCTAGCGCTTCTCCTTGGGTTGGCGAGTACCGGCTCTCAGCGGGGGAGGTGAATCTTGAGCCCACACCACAAACTTTCCAGACGTCAGGGCAGCACAATGGGCGTGTTTCTGGACAAGTACAGTGCTTTTGCGTTAAGACATACACTTAAGACTCACGTGGCGCTAAATCTTGTTTGTTACATAACTGAACAGCATTTAAAGTAACAAACTATATTTGCACAAACAATGTAACAAACAAGATTTAGCGCCAAGTGAGAAGCTACCATTAATGCTGAATCACCATGTAACGAGAACTTCATAATTGTGTTAAACGCATGACTGGACTAAGCTAAATATAAACCGACAATGTGGTGATGCCCAGCTAATCCCTGACCATTCTGGTTACATATTCCGCCGCTAGGGGGCGACAGAGGCGGGATGACCTCATTGTGTGAAGCAAGCGATCGTCGTGCTAATTGTAATGTCTCTTTTTTGACAATTTCTCAGTTATGCTCATAATATGATTTTTTGTTAGAAATATTTTCTATTTAAAATCAACGAATTTCCAAAATGAATTTGTTACGTGCTACTGGCCTGATCTTTCGAAACGGCTCTCCGAATATATATAATAAACATAGCATATAATAATAAATAATAAATAATCCTCCGAATAAACCAGTGGCGGATCCAGAGTGCAATTAGGGGGGATTTTAGGGGATTTTAGGGGGACTGCATTTTTCCTTCAATGATACATACACATATATACAAAGGCATTAATGCACGAATATGCTTTGCGATAATGCTTATATCAACAAACTCTACAAAAAGATAGTATTCCTTGACTTCTTTTAGTGAATCTCTTGGTTATGAGAGTTCATGGAAACATTTTTGGGGCTTCAGCAGTTCTTAACAACAGCTAGAGAGACCTTAAATTGACACTCTCTCCTTACTTGACACCATGTCAGTCATATGTTGACCTGATATGACCGGGTGTGAATTGTCGCTCAGTTATTGGCTGACAACGGCATGACGTCATCGTGATGTCACTCGGGAGCGACCGCTTCGCCTCAAGCGAAGCAGCAACTCATCGAGCTTGGAAAAATTTTTACTGAGCAATTATTGAGTGGGTGAAATATTTCACACGTATTTTTCATATTTTCATGTGTGCCCGTATTTTTTAAATGTTTTACCAGTGTGTCTGTTTGGGATTTTGACAAGAAGCATTTGAAATGGGTGGACTTTCTCGGGACCCATTAACTTAAACCCCCAGCCATTAACAATGATCATTATGTCAATTTATCTGTTTATGCGTGTTTAAAAATTCATTTAGCTTATATATATTGCAATGGCGACGAGGGCGGCGTAGCTGTTACTTATAATGGCGTATTTTATTCGAGCGGCAATCTGAGGTCCTGCTGTATTTAAATTACTATAACTTTCCTGTTTTTACAATTGTTTTAATTTTTAGTGGAATACGTTACGGTTTAATAAAAATGTCGGCTGCTTAATATCATGTATTCTTATTTCGCTAGTGATTTGTCGTTTTATGTGTTGTTCGTCGATGGAAGCGTGCAATTTTACGTGATTATTTTTGTTTATATTGTGACGTTTTTCTTAGCTTAATCATCAACGAAATATGTTTCCTAATGCTGTCGCCGTATTTTTATACCTTCCATCCTCTATATTGTTTGGTAGGCCTTTTATTCATTGTTTTCTACTTTTACAACAATGTATTTGTATAGCGCTCACACAGAAACAAGCGCGAAAGAGACAACAATTAGAAACAACAGTACACGATATCAAGATGTGAGAAAAGAAGTAGAAAATTCACAGAAAGGAATTTTTTTTAAATAATAATGGAGATAAATAAAATGAAAATAAGTAAAAACATAAGTAATTGTAAATTAGAGTCATAGGGAAGCGTAAGGTGTAAGAGTGCGAGAAGTGGGATCAAAAGATTTAGCAAAAATATATTTACGAAGTGAGGAGGAAAATCTACTAAAGGATGAAGAGGAAGTGATTGAGGAAGGAAGATCATTGTAGACCCGAGGCGCATAGAAAGAAAAGGATTTTGCGGACCAAGGTGACTCGTTGATAGCGCGAGGACAGGATAAAGGACGATGAACACGAGAATTAAAGTCATTAGAAGAAACTAGAAGATCGGAAAGATAGGACGGGGAAGAGCTATTGTGCAGAATTTTATATATGAGACAACATACTTTGCAGCTGTTTGATTTTTGCTCAACAGGCTGTGGGATAGTGAGTGCCTGCTATGTGTCAATGGATGCACATTTGTCATGTCATTTGTATAACTATTGTCACCGTTTTATCAATTCAGTCGAGCTTTAGTCTGCCTAATTTAGGACGAATTCTGCAAGACACGAGGTCTAGACAAATCTCCGACCCTCAAACTCTGTAAACCAACCTTACCTAACCTAAATTGCCATAAGAACGTCACTCATTACGTCACAAAGTAAAGGGTATGGAGTAATTTCAGGGAATCTGTCTGAACCTCGCAAGACACCTCTAGCTGCTTGCAGTGGCGTACCAAAAGTGCAATTTCGGGAGGAGCTAAATTGTGAGAGCGATCAGTCATGTACATGTAGCATTATGCAACGTATATGCGATAATGCTCGTATATCAACAAATTCTACAGAAAGATATTTTTTCTGGACCTCTTTTAGTGAATCTCTTAGATGGAAACATTTTTGGGGAATTCGGCCACATGAGCGGAGCTTGCTCTAATCCAAACGGCAATTTATTGCAACCAAATAATGTGCAATAAATTGCAATTTCCTTGGGTCTATTTTTTGTGTGTAAGTATTTCATCGCTGCCTCGCTGAATGGGCCAGTGTTTGGCGGTGTGTCTGCTAGCAAAGACGAGTTTCACGAGACGTGTTTGTTTGTTTGTTTGTTTGCTTGTTGTTTGTTTGCTTGTTGTTTGTTTGCTTGTTGTTTGTTTGTTTGTTTGCTTGTTGTTTGTTTGCTGGTTGTTTGTTTGTTTGTTGGTTTGTTTGTTGTTTGTTTGTTTGTTTGTTTGTTAGATAGTTTGTTGTTTGTTTGTTGGTTTGTTTGTTGTTTGTTTGTTTGTTTGTTAGATAGTTTGTTGTTTGTTTGTTTGTTAGTTAGTTAGTTTGTATTTTGTATGTTTGTTTGTTTGTTTGTTTGTTTATTTGTTGTTTGTTTGTTGTTTGTTTGTTTGTTGTTTGTTTGTTTGTTGTTAGTTTGTTGTTTGTTGTTAGTTTGTTGTTTGTTGTTTGTTTGTTTGTCAGTTTGTTGTTAGTTTGTTGTTTGTTTGTTGTTTGTTTGTTTGTTAGTTAGCTTGTTGTTTGTTTGTTGTTTGTTGTTTATTTGTCCAGCTGTGTCAGGCCTGAATTACTAGATGTTTCCAGCAGCGTGGTGCGATATACTAAAATTAAAATAGCAACGAGCAGATTTGTCACTGAATGACTGCCACTTATGGTCGGAATAAATTGTTGTTGGTCCTTACGTATTATCGGGAGGACCTTTGATTTTTACTTTTCCTTTTTTTCACAGGGTTTGTTGGTTAGTATGAAGATCTTTGATTTACCGCGCACTGAGGAAGAGGTTGTTGTGTTCCTTCAGGAGAGAAGTATCTTGCCGGCTGAACGAATCTGTCCGAACAATCACAAAATGAAGCTCTACTTTGGCTCGCGCATTTTCTGGCAATGTAACGTCAAGTCTAAGTATTTGGCCGAATTATGTGGCGGAAGCATGTTGCCTGTACTGATGTCTTTGAGTCACTTTTGGAAGCAATTGCGACGTTCTGGCCTCCGGAATTACAAATGTAATGTTATTTTATTGTTTTAACCGTTTCAATAAATAATTTACTTTAATTTTTGAGTCGTTTTTTTAAAGGTCCTCCCGATAATACGTAAGCACCTATTTGTTTGTGTGTGTGTGCAGTCTGACAGCCAAGCGCGCCACAATGAAAGCACAACTAGCGCCACCTACAACGGCCGGCTTGGAAAGCTTGGCCGACGATCTGTGTCGGCTGCGACGAAGCGCCGTCGGTGCCGACGTTGTTTTTGTCGTCGGAGCCGACGAGCGCACGCGCTGGCACGCGCATTCGCAAATTCTGGCAGCCCGGTGAGTGTGTATAGTGCTGCCAAATTGTTGATTTCGCCAAATGTGTTAGAGAAAAAAATTGTTTCTCAAAATATTGTCCAATTTGCATTTTTTTGTTTTTGTTTTGAAAACAGGAATTTTTTATATAAAAATAGTGCCGTTCATCAACACAAATATAACAATGATTGGAGTGGGACAGTGGCGCACCTATAGGAGGGCTAGGGCTTCTGTGTGTGTGTGTGTGTTTCTGTGTGTGTGTGTGTGTGTGTGTGTGTGTGTGTATGTGTGTGTATGATTGTGTGTGTGTGTATGTGTATGATTGTTTGTGTGTGTGTGTATATGTATGATTGTGTGTGTGTGTGTGTGTGTGTTACAATAATCTTTCTTCGTCATTACGCTCCATAAATTCTCCCCCGCAATTTTCATAAACCACTCTGAATTAATTAATGAATTATTTTAATTATTTTCATAAGCACTGTAAATTTTTCTTGGCGATGTCTTATTATATGCTTGAGATAACATTGTTGATACTAGCCATGAATATAATGGTAATTTTCTCTCTCCGTCTTTCAATCTCTCTCTCTCTCTTTGTGTATGTGTGTGATATATATCACCTGCTTTTTATCACGGTTGAATTTGTCCGCCTCGTAGCCGAGTGGCTAAGTCGCACGCTTTGTGCACGAGAGGTCTGGGGTTCGATTCCCGGGTTGGGTTTGTTTCTCAATTAGACATAGACCAATTGTCGCAAGGCGGGTTTCTCATGTGCGCTCACATTCGTGTACAGTTTTCTGTGTGTTGTAAATTAATTGCCAGGTTTTGCCGCAAAATTACACGCCAAAATAGCCTTCTCCACTGCTGTGTTCAAATGCGTGATTATATTTGTTGTACTGCGTGGTGTAGTGATAGCACACCCGCCTCACAAGCGGGAGGTCCGTGGTTCGAATCCCGGTGGAGGAGAATTTCATTGGGTGAATTCTATAATTCAACAGCCCCTGTCCACCCCGCAGAAAATGATGGTACCAGATATCAGTCATGTGTTGTGTCATGCATTCTGGGGAGGTGGTCCTCTCTAATACGTCTTCCGCCCTTGTGGCGTCATAGCGTGGAGAGGGTCGGTTCTGCGGTGACAGCGAGCTACACGGGACACACCTGTGTGTGTTAATAAGCTTCGACTTCTTCCCGTGTAGCAGCTGTCACTTAGGCATTTAACCTTTATATATATACTTGCATTCACAACTATCATATCATATCGTGCGTTGCATGTCCAGCTGCGGCCGCCTCCAGTTGACGACTGACGTTCACACCGCCGCCAGCGCCCTCTATGAGCTGAGCGGCCAACTAACGCCGGCCCACACAACAACGGGCGCCCCCTGTCGGTGGACTGTCAAACTACCGACGACGATTTCAGCGCCAGTGGTGAATGCGTTCCTGCACTATGTCTACACAGGACGGGTGCGTGTGTATTTTGTCAGACTGATTTAATAGCTGATTTATTATGTTAAAACAGTGGTTTCCAATCTTGTTTTTAAATCAGCAGTCAGTTTTTGCATCCCTCTTCGATTCTTGATAACTATATGATGAAAAAAGGTATAACATAAAATCGACGTAATAACAAAACTTTTTTTTATAATTATTTTATATTTTTATTTAATAATTTTTTATTATTTCTCTCTTAGATTTATATATCAACTTTTTATATTTATTAACATTAAGTATTCAATTTAGAGCAATTAAAGTTAATTCAATGGAGAAAGTTTTTTATGTATGAAAACAAATATTTGGCTCAAAATTACATTTTTGTCTGCACAACACATGCGTTCTCGCATCTCTTAGGAACCACTAAATGATGACATAATGATGATAAATGATGGTGTATTTTCTTCTTTCTTTATTCATGTAAAATTGGTTAGAGGTTAAGGTTAAATGCCTAAGTGACAGCTGCTACACGGGAAGAAGTCGAAGCTTATGAACACACACACAGGTGTGTCCCGTGCAGCTCGCTGCCACCGCTGAACCAACCCTCTCCACGCTATGACGCCACAAGGACGTAAGACGTATTAGAGAGGGCCACCTCCCCAGAATGCATGACACAACACATGACTGATATCTGGTACCATCATTTACTGCTGGGTGGACAGGGGCTGTGGGATTGTAGAATTCGCCCAATGAAATTCTCCTCCGCCGGGTTTCGAACCACGGACCTCCCGCTTGTGAGGCGGGTGTGCTAATGCTGCATTATTCCTGTGTCGTGTGTGTGTGTTTGTCGGCTGTTGTTAGCTGGATTTCTCGGCCAGTCAATCGGGTGTTAGTGCTGGTACTCAGTCACACATTAGTGATGGTACTCAGTCACATATTAGTGATGGTACTCAGTCGGTGTTGCAGTCAGCAGCGCAGCTATACTGTATAGCCAGCTCGCTGCGAATACCATCACTATGTGTCGAGTGTTGTCAATGCTTAACAATCAACAACAACAACAACGAACAGCCCTCTCTCTCGTCGCTCTGCTGCCCCCACACTCTGTCTGTGCGTCAGTGTGTGGCGGCGCTGAGCTTCGTGCTCAACTGGCGACAGAGGGCGAGAGCCGGCCGGGAGAGAGGACGAGAGCAAACTCAGCCACCAACAGGCGTTGAATCAGGCGAGTATGTGTGTTTGTGTGTCTCAGTGTTTTTTTCTCTCTGTATGTATGTGTGTTTGTATGTGTGTGTGTGTGTATGTGTGTTTGTCAGAGTTTGTGTGTGTGTGCATGTGAGAGAGTCTGTGTGTGTGGGTGTGTTGGTATGTGTGTGTGTGTGTCTGTGTGTGATTGGGTGTGTATTTCTGTGTCAATGTGTGTGTGTGTATATATTTGTATATATATATATATGTGTGTGTGTGTGTGTATGCGCATATAGCTGATACACAAACCATCATTGAGAGCTTGTGCAACTGGCTGGGTCATCACACGGCCGAATGTTTGGAGACCACTGAATGTCTCCAGCTGCCCTCCTCCGTGATTGGCCAAATTATCAGCTGCAATCAGGTGGGCGTATTGCAGTAATTAACTGTATTTTATCATCAATAATTGCAATATTTAATTTCAATATATAATGTCGAAATATTCTCATATGTTTAGCTTTGGTAATACAATTCATTTTTGAAGGTCTTTCCGTTTTTCTTTGGATAATTGTCGACAATTGTTTATGAGTGAATATTGAAAAATTAGCAATGGATTTTAATCAGTAATATTTGGACCTATAATGCGACCAAGGTGTGTTCGCTGCACAATCGCTTCAGAAGTGAGCAACTTCCGAAGTTTCTTATGTTTGCTACGCTCACATGTGTTAATATTTTCGCTCACGATTTTATTTTTCTGTTGATATTTCAAAATAGATAAATTCTGAACCAGTTACGCTTGAAATAATATGTTTTATTGCAACTTCATTTTTCCCGTAATATTTTAAAATGGATAAATTCAGTATTGCTGCAGTTCTGAACGAATTAAACGCCCGCTTCAAAAGCAAATTGGAAGTGATTCTGAAGTACTTCCGAAGCGTCAATTTAATATTTGCTAAATTTGTGTTGTCACTTTCAGACTTCACTTGATACGGGGACTTTGTGGCGAGCTGTGGTCCGCTGGGCCCGTCGTGGGACCTCCAGCGGGTCCGACCAGGCCGCGCGGGACCCGACATCGGTGGCCGAAAAACTGGCGCAGGTCGTTGACCTCGTGTCGCCGAGTCTCAAAGGTCATCGACTTCAAACAAGCTTAGTTGTGCAATAAATTATTCAAATAATATTGTAATAATAATATAATAATAATTAATAATATAATAATAATAATAATATATATAATAATAATATAATTATAATTAATAATAATAGTATAATAATATAATAATAATTAAATAATTCAAATATTGTGCAATAGCACAATATTTGGACGTGTATTTTCCACTAAAGTTTTATTTTGATGTTGTTGTTTATTGAATCATATTTGTTTGTGTTGTTTCTTATTGAATCATATTTTTGTTTATTGTTGGATGTTTCTTATTGAATCATATTTATTGTTCTTGATTGTTATTTATAACTTACTTAATAATATTTATTCTTATTTATTGATGGCTGTTATTTAATGAATCACATATTTATTGTTGATTGTTATTATTTATTGAGGAACGTGGGCGGAGTGACATTATGGATTGTTATCGGATGATGGTTTATTATTTATTGTTATTTATTCACTTAAAACATAAAACACAACAAAACAAAAAAACAAAACAAAATAAATAATCAATTGACATTAAAAATATCAATTGAAACACAATTATTATTATTATTAATTACAGGCAAATTCAGTAGCATGGGAAGAGTGCAAGCACTATTCTAGACAGAGATTTCGAAAAGAAAATAGTGAATAAATAACAATAAATAATAAGCCATCATCCGATAACACTCCATAATGTCACTCCGCCCACGTTCCTCAATAAATAATAACCATCATCCGATAACAATCCATAATGTCACTCCGCCCACGTTCCTCAATAAATAATAACAATCAACAATAAATATGTGATTCATTAAATAACAGCCATCAATAAATAAGAATAAATATTATTAAGTAAGTTATAAATAATTTTCTTTTCGAAATCTCTGTCTAGAATAGTGCTTGCACTCTTCCCATGCTACTGGATTTGCCTGTAATTAATATTAATAATAATAATAATTGTGTTTCAATTGATATTTTTAATGTCAATTGATTATTTATTTTGTTTTGTTTTATGTAAGACATAATCACTTTTGCTATTTTAATCTATCATATCTTTCGTTGCCAATTCTTCATACACTCAACATTTTTCCATATAGCTAAATCTAATTTCGGCATCTTTCAACATGTTTTGCTAAATTACAATTTATACTATATCGCACTGCTGGCGTGTATGTGTTTGTGTGTGTATATATGTTTTGTGTTCTTGAGTCTGTACGCGCGCACTTGTATGTATGTGTATGTGTGTGTGCGTGTGTGTGTGTGTGTGTGTGTTTCACAGAATGTCGTGTTTTCACTGCCGAAATTATGCCGTTAATTTCGTTGTCTGGCAGTGGTGATGTCAGTGAAATGCCTGCTTCTCCAATCAACACCGCATCTCGTAGCTTCGGTGAGGGGTTTAATTAATTAACCTTGAATCGTAGGATGAGCGTGTTTTTATATAGTTTTTCCATAGGCATATTAGGCAGATACAAACTATGCGGCCATCAGACCGTTGAGAATTTCATTGGGTGAATTCTACAATCCAACAGTCCCTGTCCACCCAGCAGTAAATGATACCTGATATCAGTCATGTGTTGTGTCATTCATTCTGGGGAGGTGGCCCTCTCTAATACGTCTTCCGTTCTTGTGGCGTCATAGCGTGGAGAGGGTTGGTTCTGCGGTGGCAGCGAGCTGCACGGGACACATCTGTGTGGGTTCATAAGCTTCCACTTCTTCCCGTGTAGCAGCTGTCACTTGAGACCTTTAACATTTCACCATTGATGTTTCAATGTTTGTTTCTGTTTCTCGCTCAGCCAACGCAGCCGACGGCTTCAGCTCTTCTCGGCTGCTGGCCGCCTGCTCGGCTGAGCAGCTGCAGCAGCTGAACAGCTGGGCAGCTGCGGCTGACGGCAGCTGCTCAGCCGAGTGGCGCGTGCTGTTTCGCGCTTCTCAGCACAGCTTTTGTGCTCGTCAGTTTCACCGGCTCTGCGATGGCGTGGCACCGCTCTATATTGTCTTTCAGGTGGCTGTGTGTTTAGTATATATGTATGCTTGTATGTGTACTGGTGTGTGTGTATGTGTGTTTGTCTGTGTGTATGCTGGTGTGTGTATGTGTGATGTGTGTGTGTGTATGTACTGATGTGTGTATGTATGTGTGCTGTGTGTGTGTGTGTGTATGTGTCTTTCAGGTGGCTGTGTGTTTAATATGTCTGTATGCTTGTATGTGTACTGGTGTGTGTGTGTGTGTTTGTCTGTTTACTGTATATATGTGTGATGTGTGTGTGTGTATGTGTGCTGTATGTATGTATGTGTGATGTGTGTGTGTGTATGTGTGCTGTGTGTATATGTATGTATGTGTGCTGTGTGTGTATGTATGTATGTGTGCTGTGTGTGTGTATGTATGTGTGATGTGTGTGTGTATGTGTCTTTCAGGTGTGCTTGTGTGTATGTATGAATATCTATTAGGGCTTATATTAAACTAAGTAGGAAACGCGTGTAACCTTTATTAGTCTCCAATGTGTGTGTCTGTTTGTATGTGTGTGTGTGTGTGTGTGTGTCCTTGTATGTCTGCTGTGTTGTCTAAATGTGTTATATGTTGTGTTGTCTTATTCAATATATGTGTGTATGTGTGTGTGTGTGTGTGTATGTGCTTCATATTTTCCCTTCACATATTATATTAAATTAAATGTCTCAATGTAATATAATATGTGTCTGTTTGTGTGTCTGTGTGTCTGTGTCTTTCAGGTGTGTCTGTGTGGGTGTATGTTGTCAGGTATACTTGTGTGTCTGTATGAATACCTATTAGGGCTTATATACATATCTTAACGTAACGTAATGTAATGTGTGTGTGTGTGTGTGTGTGTGTGTGTGTGTGTGTGTGTGTGTGTGTGTGTGTGTGTGTGTGTGTGTGTGTGTGTGTGTGTGTGTGTGTGTGTGTGTGTGTGTGTGTGTGTGTGTGTGTGTGTGTGTGTGTGTGGTTCATGTTCCCCCATGGACAGAGCGAATTGGGGGCGCTGGCTGGGGCTTTCACCGATGTGCCTTTCACACCGCATCCCTCACCATCGTCCGTTCCGGTAGACTCGCGTGGTCCCATAGACACAGGCCCGTCCATCACCAGCCGCTACATTCAATCTGAACGCGCTTTTTTGTTTCGGCTGGCATCGTTAAGCGACGCGGCTACTAAACTGACTCAGTTTCCAGTACAGAAGCGTATCTACGCACTATGCTATCATGCCCAGTCAGTGTGCTCATACGCCTAATTGAACATTAAATCTATCCGTGTTCGTGTTGCTTGTTTTTCATTTGTTCGTGTTTTGCTACTGTATGTGTTTGTGTGTGTGTGTGTGTGTGTATGTGTGTGTGTTTGTGTATTTGTGTATCTGTGTGTGTGTGTGTGTATGTGTGTCTCTATCTGTGTGTGTGTTTGTGTACTTGTTTATCTCTGTGTGTGTGTTTGTGTGTCTCTATCTGTGTGTGTGTGTGTTTGTGTATTTGTTTATCTGTGTGTGTGTGTGTGTGTATGTGTGTCTCTATCTCTCTGTGTGTGTGTGTGTTTTTGTGTATCTGTGTTTGTGTATCTGTGTGTGTGTGTCTCTATCTGTGTGTGTGTGTGTTTGTGTTTGTGTATTTGTGTATGTGACACACAAATATATTTACAAACGCGTACACATATTCACAATACTACTATAAAACAATGGAGGCGGCGTTGCCACGAATGACGGCCAGGCTTATTCGCTGCCGAAGCCAGGCCGTCTCTCGCGGCTCCCCTGAACGCTCGCTGATTCTGCCGCCCAGGAGCTTCACGAAGTCGTCCAGGGATGCCTCCATCACGCCGGTGGTCTCGATGGCCAGCGGCACGAAATCGTACCGCTGGCACAGTTCTGATTAGCGCCGCCGCTTTCGCTCTTCCGCCGCCCGCGCTGCTGCCCCGGGAGTGACCGCGCCGTCCAGCAGATGTGTGTCACAGAACGTGTTGACGCAGGTCACATCCCAGAGCAGCGACTTGCCGTGCCGCACCGGGAACACGGTGATTTCGTCCGGTCGGCGGCCGTCGCCGCGGTCAAGGCCTCGTGGCTCCAGCACCGCGGCGATTCCTGCCGACGCCAAACTGCGGCGAATGATGTTGTTCAGCGCCGTGTGGCGTGGCAGGCGGCCGGCATTGCGACTGCAGGAGAGGCTATGGTGGCCCCACCTGTCAGTTGTGGCACCGCAGCGACACCTGTGCGGTTCCTGCACTGCGGCACCTAGTCGCAACGCCACGCCGACTCGGACGGCTTCGTCTGGCAGCAGCAAGCCGAGGCTGGCGACAGGCAGCGCTGACAGCCAAGCGCCGCTGTGAGGAGCGGTCGCGGCCAGGAGACGGGCTCGGCACAGCTGGTTCGCGCTTCCGAGGAGATGTTGTTGGCGGACGGAGGAAGATCGGTCATCCAGGTGGCGCTGGTGCGGTGGCTCGCTCGTGCTGAAGTCCGGGCACATGGTGTCCACGAACTCCTCGATGGCTGCCACCAGAGAGCAGGGTCTGTCACCGCTTGTGCGGTGGTTAATGAGACAGACCAAGTCTCTGGTAGCTTCCAGCGAGGCGATGTGGGCAGGTAGTGCCACGTCGCTCAACCGTCTGGCTCCGATACCTCCGTGGCGGACCGGAAGAGAAGCCTGCAGCCACTGTGCGTCTGACATGGCGACATTGCAGCAATCACTGATAGCCGATCTCAGCTGCTCGTCGATATCACCCATTTGTTCGCGGGCCTGGTACACCGGCGCTGCTCTCAGTTGGTATATTGCCCGCGGAACCGATGCGTACCTGATGAGAAAATACAGCGCCGGGTGCGAGCCGATGTTGACTGAGCGCTGGATCAGCAGGGACGTTTGGCCCTCGATTCTGTTGAGCGCCTCTGCAATGCCGCCCGTCTGCACTGGTGCGCCGAGCAGATGGAGGTCGGAGAGCTGCGTGACTGTGGCCGAGGCAAGCAGTGATGTGGCGGCCGCGCTCGAGTCTTCGGTGTCTGCTGGTCGTGTGTCAGTGGCTGGACCCTGACTGACGACTTCGCATTTGCCGGCGTTTAGCTCAATGCCGATGCTGCCGAGGGCGGGGATCAGGCGGCTGACGTCTGTAAGCACCACTTCCCTGGGGCCTGCCAGTGTGGCGTCGTGCAGGTACCACAGGTTCAATGGCGACTGGAGAGACTGGGCCACTGGGTCGACGGCGAGGGCGAACAAGATGGGCCCGAGCGGGTCTCCCTGCTGTACACCGCGACAGGACCAGATTCGCGTGGTGCCGTGGTACAGCGGGGTTAGCTGGCCGTACGCCTGCTGGACGAGCGGCAATGCTGCGGGGAAACGACGGGCGACTTCGTCGAGCAGCGCGCGCCGACTGATGGTGTTGAAGGCGTTGGTCACATCCAGCTTCAGCAGAATGTGACCATGCCGACCGTTAGCCTCATTGACGAAAGCGCGCGTGGCGTGCACGGCCGCTTCGCAGCCCAGCTTGCACCCCACTCCGAGCTGAACAGGGCGCAACTGCTGTGCGACTGCGCTCGCCATTTTGCCAGCGATCAGTTTGCTGGCGAGGCGCCGCAAAACACTGCCGACGGCTACTGGGCGCAGCCCGCCGGACTTCTTGCGCAATGCGATTAGTCGCGCGCTGTAGAATGCGCCGAGCACGAAGTCCGGGATGCGACCCTGTACACAACAGTTGCACAGCTGCGTCAGTGCCTTCAGCAGCTGGGCACCCGCTTCAGCCGTCTGTGGCGCGATGAGCTGGCGGAGATGTAGCGGCCGTATTGCGTCCAGTCCTCCCGATGAGCCTTTGGGCATCGAGTGCACGACGGAGCCGATCTCGTGCTCCTCAAAAATCGGCAGTGTTTCGGCGTCATGCATCTGCAGCTGCTCGTCCGGCAATGCAGGCGGGTGCTTGCGCTCGAGCTCGGCGGTCACTGCCTCGTCGTCCCCGGCCAAGCAGTCGCTGGATGTCAGCAGGCGGAGCGCTGCACCAATGTCTCCATCGGCGCACTTGGCTCTGACGCCGCGGGATCTGGGCTCGTCTTCGTCGTGCTGTGATCGCCCTCGGTTTTGTGTGTCCCGCTTCTTCCTTGCTGCTGCGTCGGAGCTGATCGGACCCGTCAAGGCGTATGACAGCAGCTTCCACCAGGCCGAGAGGGAGCGCTGTTCCAGAGCCGCCGTGATGTGCTGTGCGAGGTCGGCTGCCACCCGATGACGCAGCGCACGTGGGACATGCTGACGCACTCGGCGTTGCTGTCTGAGCTCGGCAAGCGGCGCAGCCAGGTCTGTCGGAGTAGTGGTGTTACCGTCGGCTGGCGGGTCCACGTCGCCATCCGCACCGCGGCTCTGCATGCACGCCCCGCAATGCCACACCGGCAAGACGTCGGCTTGCGCCCGGGTGATTCCCACGCAAGTGAGGTGGAATAACCGCTCACATTGCGCGCAGGAAATCACCCGCCTTCTGCTGTTGGCAGTGCCGCAGTGATGACACGGCTGCGCGGGGTCGGATCCCGTGTCTGCGCTGGGGGCCCGCTCGGCCTGAATTCCGACAGCTTGGCAACGGGCTAGACGGCATGGCGCACACGATCTGTCGTGAGGAGTGAGACGACAGCTGCCTCCACGGTCGCACTGTCTCTCCCGCACGCCGCTGTCCTGGTGTCGCCGCCAGAATACGTCGCATGCTCTGCAGAGAGCCACGTCATTGTGCGTCTGTCGCACTCCGTTTGTGGAGTCACAAACAGCGCACGACAAATGATGTGTATGTGTGCGCACGACAAATGATGTGTAATGTGTGTATGTATTTTTTTTTTGACACACACACATGTATTTACAATTTGTATTCATTTTATAATAATGTACAATTAAGCACGCACACATGCGCGCGTTGTATATGCGAGTCAGTTCGGCGACCCGGTGATGGTTGCCGCGTTGCCGCGCACGACCACCAGACTGACCCGCTCTCTTAGCCAGGCCGTCTCGCGTGGCTCTCCCGAACGCTCTGTGATTCGACGTATTGTGTATGTATGTGTATGTGTGTCTCTATCTCTGTGTGTGCGTGTGTGTTTTTGTGTATCTGTGTTTGTGTATCTGTGTTTGTGTATCTGTGTGTGTGTGTGTTCTTGTGTTTGTGTGTAAGTATTAGTATGTCTGTCTGTGTGTGTGCTCGTATATGGGTGTGTGTATTAGTTTGTCTGCGTTTGTATGTGGTTCTATGCGTTTGTATGCGTGTTTGTATGTGTTTGCATGTGTGTTTGTATGCGTGTTTGTATGTGTGTTTGTATGTGTGTTTGTATGCGTGTTTGTATGTGAGTTTGTATGAGTTTGTATACGTTTGTATGCGTGTTTGCATGTGTGTTTGTATATGTTTGTATGCGTGTTTGTATGTGTGTCTCTATCTGTGTGTGTGTATATATTAGTCTATCTGTTTGTATGTGTGTTTGTATGTATGTACACTTGCAGATGTGGGCCGATTTTCGGCGCCGGTGCTGACCTCTATATCGCCGACGGCTGTCACGCCAACCGGCTGAGCTACTCCAATATGGCTCACTCTTACGCCTCGCCTCCGCCAGGGCAGAGTGTGGGAGCCGGGCCGGCCGGAGAGAGCGCCGAGCAGCTCGCGCAAGAAGTGCAAATGTTCTCGTTGGCGGAGAGCTATAACTTCACTGTGACGGAATATGAAGTGCTCACGTGTGCGACGTGAAACACTGTGTGTGTGTGTGTGTGTGTGTGTGTGTGTGTGTGTGTGTGTGTGTGTGTCCGTGTGTGTCGTCCATGGTTCAAATGGTATAGTTTACACACAAACACACAGACACACACACACACATACATATATACGAGTACATACATCGTACATACACACATACACACACTCAAACAGACAGACACACACACTCAAACAGACAGACACACACACACACACTGCTGCTAAACTGCAAGAGTTTATTTTTTGTTTTCTGCCTGATAATGCGTGTTTTTATTTTTTATTGTTTCTAGTGAATTTTAATTATTTGTTGTCGAAACGGCTGACCGATGAATTATTGTTGATATTTTTTGTTTTGAGTGTTTTTTATTGGTGTCGTTATTTATTTGTATCTGCTTGTGTTTTTTAACTCTTGATGTGTGTTTCTGCTCCGTCCATTTGCTGCGCGAATTTTCGTGACGTCATTTTCAATAAACTCACCCCGCGTCGTGTTTTGTGTTTTATTCTCTCAGTTATCTACTTAACACAAATATATAATGTAAATTTATGTATATAACATACATTTATATTTGCAGAAATATAATAATATATATTTTAATGAATTTTACTTGGACGAATTTCTCAGTTTAATGGCCGAAATTTTCTGTCGCCTCTTGTCTGTTGTATTCGGTGTTTCACAGCAAATACGTTGTGTTTTCCCTACCATCATCATCTGGAATCATAATAGTATATTATATATATAAAACACACACACACACGCCAAGTTTCAATGTGTGTATGTATGTGTGTGCGTGTGTATATACACAAATGTGTTGTTGATTGTAAAAATACGCACATTTTTTTAATAGTGATGGGCCTAGTTTAAATTTCGTTTTTCGATTATTTCTTGGGCAGCATAGACTTTCGGCATACATGTTGTATTGAAGCATGTTCAATTTATGTGTGTGCGCTTATATATTTGTATTTGGTTTAATTCAATATACAAGTATATAACTGCCAAGACTAGAATTCTTCTTCCGGATAAATTTTCTTGTGGTTTCATTACTGTCATGTACGAAGTTTGATTGCAAGTAGCGGGCTGTGGTTACAAAGTTGATTGAGTCTGACAGTGGGGGGATGGGGGTGGGGGTCACTCACCCCCTTGTGTCTGGCCGTCTTCTGCGGTTGCCTTATTGGGCTTGGCAACTTTTGCAACAGTGTTTGAGCATTTGTTTCGGTTGCCGAGTGCAGTATCCGCGGTCGGCCAGGCGTTTGCAATGAGATTCGTCGTCCTCACACGATTCCTGTGTGCCTGTGTTTTGTTGCGCAAGAGTTTATTAGCAAGCTTCATGTGTTGCCTCGTTTTTTCAATACTTATTCTCGTTTTTTCAATACTACCTTTCAGTAATAATTTATCATGTCTTTCATATTTAATTATTTGAGTTTTTTTATGTCGTTTGTTTATATTTGTGTATGTTTTTGTGTGTACTTTGTTAGCATTGATGCAATTCCTACTTCCTAATGCAGTTTGATTTTTTGTCATAAATACAACTTTGGTGGACTGGATTTGTTTACCCTGTGAAATAGCTCTCTGGCCTCTCAACTCACCATGGACAATATGGAGTAGAATTTCTAATTGGAAGATTTGCTTAACGGCCATGATGCACAGTATACATCACAAGTAAAGTTCTGCGTCATTTGAACGTCATTAGTGCGTCAATATAGCCAGCGTCATTCTCTTAACGTCCTGCGGCTTGAACTCGACAATCTTATATTCTCTCAGCAGTAAATGATGGTACCAGATATCAGTCATGTGTTGTGTCATGCATTCTGGGGAGTTGGCCCTCTCTAATACGTCTTCTGTCCTTGTGGTGTCATAGCGTGGAGAGGGTTGGTTCTGCGGTGGTAGCGAGCTGCACGGGACACACCTGTGTGTGTGTTCATAAACTTCGACTTCTTCCCGTGTAGCAGCTTTCACTTGAGGCCTATTTCTATGTCCAACATTACAACAAATGGATGCGGAGAAATAACGTAGTGCAGTGTTTTTCAACCTAATTCAGTGTTGGCAGCCTTGTTTTCAAGTCATTAGTCGGTTCTCTCGCCCCCGTTCAATTTTCCATAGCGATACCAAAACGATAAAATACAAACGACGTAATAACACAACTTTTTTGGATTTAATATTCAATAAAATAGCTTAAAGTTACTTCCAGGGAAATATGCAAAACGCTTTCCGTGAACAATATAAGGTATAGTTGAAATTATGGTAACTATTTGTGTTTTGCTAAATATTCTACGTTCAGCATAGCCTTTATCATGAGTCTACACTTATGACGTCATTTTGTGAACGATACATCATCTATCAAGCCTTTATCTTCAAATTTTCCATCTAGTTTTTCAATGTTGTTTCTGTTCTTGTAGCATTGTTTAGTGTTGCGCGTGTATGTGTGTGTTCGTGTGCGTGTATGTGTGTGTGTTCGTGTACGTGTGTGTGTATAACATTTCTCTCTCACACACACACACACACACACACACACACCTGCAAACTTCACAAGGACATACATCGTATTATAGTCCTACATGTAGCGAAATGAGTGGAATTTGAAGTTTATCTATGAGACGTCTAAAGTAATTTGTTTTTTCATTGTCAACTTTGCACCAACGTTTTTGCCATTTTTCTGCTTGTGAAAATATTCGTTGGATTTCCTTTTGCTTTGTTATGCCTTTCTTGTAGATTGTTGTATTTTGTATTGCACTGCGCCGAAATTGTACTTTTCCAAAAGCGCTGCCCCATAGCAAAAACAGTACGACTTTTATATAATTTTGTTTCGGTTGTCGAATACAATAAGCGCGTGTCAGGAGCATATGCGTGGCGCTCAGTCAATATTTTTTACTTGCTATTGGTCTGAGTTTTGGTTTCTTGTAGAGCAGTGGTTCTCAACCCAGTTTAGTGTTCGCACTCTTTTCAAATCAGCAGTCAGATCTCGCGCCTCCTGGATGCTAGAGCTTTTTTTACTACCTTATCTTTTCATTAGGAAGTTTTATTTAGATATATATTTTCGCACATTGTTTAAGAAGATTAATCTCAAAGTGTTTTTCAGAAAAATATATAAAGTGGGGATAAAATTGTTTCTCAATTTCCACAGGAATATTCACATCCCTTAAGAAGCAGGCTCGCATCTCTAGGAATGCCAGCATCCCCGGCTAAGCACCCCTGTTGTGGAAGAGCATATAGATATAGATCCACTCACTTCTTGGTTTGCGCGCGGAGGGCAGTGTTTGGCTTTCCATACAGAGCTCGGGAAAGTGGCTGGAACTCGTGTGGTAGGTGCACTGGGTGTTGTTGGTGAAGGCCGACAGAAAGCCGCGGTGCCATATGCCACGCCCTTGTTGATCGTCCAGCCAGGTGGAGTGCTCGTCGAGGTGGCCGTAGTGACACACAAACAGTTCTGTCAGCGTAGACCGCCGTCTGCGTCTGTGGTGGCGACTTATGGGGTGTCTGTACACGGCATGAGCACATCCAATCCTGTCGATGGTGGGCCATGCCATGTTGACAAATTGGTATGCGCTTCGGGGCACTCTGTAGCGCAAACCAGCATAGCGCTATACATAAAATACATAGTGGGCTCAAAGGCCAGATCTATTTCACTGTAGAAAAATCCAGTCTTTCAACGTTATATTCATCCAAAAGGACATGCTTCATTATAGTATGAATTATATCAATGTTGATAAAGTTCAAATATGTGCAATAGCTTCAGTGGCGGCGCCAGGATTTTTTCGATGGGGGGGGGGGGCTAGGGAAAAAGTTGAGGGGACTTGGCGAAGCATGAAGAGCTACACTCGAACGCTGACTACATAATATTATAATAAGGGACTGGGGCACACTGATTCAGTTCTCGAACTCGAAACATAATTACAGGGCTTCATTAACAGTGGTAAGAAATTGCAATGATCATGATTATGATCTGGGAGGGGCGGCTTGGCATATTTTTGGGGGACTCCAGCCCCCTAAGCCCACCCTTGGCGCCGCCATTGAATAGTTTGATAAAAAACGTAAATTAACACGTAAATGATAGGAAATGACGTATTTTCCAGCATATTGTATATGTGGAACAAAGAGAGCAATAGAAAAATACTACCGGATAAAAGTTCAAATTTTGAATGGGATTATTGGAGGACCGTACTGCTAAACACCTAGTATTTCAGGCCTGAAAAGTGGCATGGGCTTAATGGTCGGAGCAGTGGCGGCCCCAGGATTTTTACGATGGGGGGGGGGGCTAAATAAAAAGTTGTGGGGCTAAGGTAAAAGTTGAGGGGGCTTGGCGAAGCATGAAGAACTACACTCGAACCCTGACTGCATAATATTAATAATAAGGGAACTATACTGATAATAAGGAGCTGGGGCACACTGATTGGGTCTTCGAACTTGAACCATAATTACAGGACTTCATTTACAGTGGTTATAAATTTTAATATCCATGATTATGATTTTTGGGGGGGCTTGGAAACCCACCCCCCCTTGGCGCTGCCACGGGTCGGGAGCTACGGTAGTCATTCTAATAGCGGTGTGTTGATGTAATGTTTGTGCTACATATGGAGCATCGTTTCGTAACAGGCAGCTTGTTTGCATGCGTGTATTCTTGATTTTCCTACACTGCGGAATGTTTTATACAGAGCGCGAACATTGATAATGCTGATTTAAGTCGTTTTTCCAAATAAGTGCCTCGTTTCGCTGTCTCTTATTATTTTGTTGCTAGAATTGAGGTGGTGCAAGAGAAGGAGAGCCGAAGCGCAATCTCACAAGAGCAGAGGCTTGGCATGCATGATCAGCAGAGGAAATGAGCTGAAGAGGCACATTTATACCATACCGTCTACCATACCTACAATCTTCTATACCGTGGTTTCTTTACCTTTTAATGGTTCCATATCCCAAATGGATTCCTTCCAGATCCACGAGTATTTCAATCGCTTGAATTTACTGTAATTCAGATACAAATTACTAGGCAATAACATAATTATTGATAATTTTACCATTCATAAAACATTGATAATTTACAGCAGAACTCGAGTTCCATACCCCCGACTTTTGGTTCCAATACGCCCAAGGGGTATCGATATCCCCGGTTAATAACCCCTTTTCTATAACATCCCGAATGCAGATTGCGTCGAAAAATCAACTTGCTAACCTTATGCCACGATATCCGGTGGAAATTCGCCTCCTGTGTCTCCACCAGGATTTGATGTGACTGCGCCAAGCTGGAAATCTCATCGGATGCGAGTGCTTTTCATAGGCTATGTTTGCGATGGACATAACACCGTCTGTGTGCACAAATGAAACCATAATGTTTCAGTGACGAAAGTGAAGAAGATCTATACCAATCACAGCAAAGCTCATATAACTTCTATCAGATCACTCTATACCAATCACAGCGAAGCTTTGACAGTCTCGGCCAATCACAGCAGAGCTGTAGATTTCAGCCAGCGAAAGCAAGCTGATTGGTCGCTACAACGTGACGTCACTCACTTGATGTTTTGCAGACTCTGTACGGACCATTGTGACAATTTCGAGCAGTTTGTTGAGCCAGTGTTGCCAAATTGTCGTCCCATTGCTGCCAACAACACCAGGTACATAGTATGATTGCGTGCAATGGAAGACACATTTTTTCTGAATATCATCAGAGTTTTGATTTGTTTTTGTAAACAAGGTTTTCCTTGATATAAGTGACTGTTGAATTTGCTCACCGTAATTGTGTACATCAGTTTTATATTATTAATATTTTAATTATTATTAATTACAGGCAAATCCAGTAGCATGAGTGCAAGCACTATTACCACCCCGCGGTGGCCCCATGTACCGCAATCGCCCTGAAGATGCAGAAAGAAAGAGAGTTCGAAATGTAAAGCCTTTAGTCAAGATGAAAGAAGATAATGAAGAAAGAAGCAGAAGAAATAAACGAAGAAGCAAATGAAATTATATAATTAAATAACTAAATAAATGTGACATCAATGGGTTATTCTAGATTATCTTCTTAAGGCAACCATACTTTGAATATTACAACGCCAATACTGTGTACGTGTGTGTGTGTGTGTGTGTTCGTGTAAATACCATTTCCATGACAACGGGAGGCTTTGGCAATCTGCCAAGTGAAAGACCTTTTCTCAGTCTGCATCGGAGCAAATTATGGCCGAATACAATATCTTTCCTCTCTTCATTGCTCACTTCATGTATCTCCATTTTGTCCGGGGTACATCCCTGAATTGTGTCACCCTGCAATATGGCACACACACACACACACACACACACACACACACACACACACACACACACACAAGTTATATCTCCATGTAACCAAATATCAACTCCATTTTCCTGAATTCCAACTTCATGAAAAGTCGTGGCAGTGGTTTTCAATCCAAATGACTGTTTTGACAGTTTTGTTTTGTTTTGGCTTGTACGCCAGTATATATCTCCCTATCTCACAGAGCTTGCGTTCTGGCGTGCAAGTGTTGAAAGAAATTATTATGCGACCCTCTTTTGTATTTTTATTCAATTAATCGGCCCTCATCAAAAAATGATTGCCGACTTGCGGACTAAAGTACAACGCTTAGGCTATTGAGTTATTTTTGGGGAACTTATACGAATGATCGTGAAGTCGTCGCCTATGCGCGGAAGATTGGATGTTTCAAAGAGCGATGGTATTGCGGTCTATGTTTGGTGATCTTCATAATCTGCTTTTGCCGAGTAGAACAGTTTGTTGAACAATGAGAACTGGAACTGGTCGAGTAAGAGGAGAAGAGTCAATCACATTGGAGATTTAGCCGAGAGCCAAATATTAGTTGAGATGCAAGATACAACGAGGAGTACTCCAATTAATAGTGTTTATCTCTTTTAGGACATCTTGCAAACGTCTGAAAAGAACAGTTAATCGTGATGAAGCATCGTATCCAAGTTTACTTGAACAGCTCAATAGCTAACCGAGCTACTCATGGTTGTTCCTTGCAACGAAGCTAGCCGCAGGGTGTGATTGTTTCTGCTGTTGCAATGTCAGCCTAGCGTTCTGTATTGTCACCGAATGCTGGCCAAGTTCTCCACATCATCGGGTGCATTATTATGCGGCAACTGACCGTTGGGGTGTCCGAACAGTAGGCGACATCACCACTGCTTAGCTGAACGGCCCATGCTGTTAGCAGGAGGGCTGTGAGAATCGTGAAAGTCCGTACAGTCATGTCCTGACTTCACTGCCTCCTTGCTGTACAGTCAAAAATCACAACAATGAATGATATACTGGAGTTTTGTTTGTATTTTTGCCAAATTCAATGCCAATACATGTGCAACATCAAACAGTAATCACTATCAGTAAAGTCACAGCAATTACCAAAAAATTATATAAATTTGGCACGGGCTCACTAAGCGCTGTGCTTATTTTCAGTAAGATCCCAAAATTTAGCAAAAAAAACCCAAAGAAAAGAAGCTACACAAGCATATGAAATAACACAAATACGGAGTTAAAATTATTTAGAAGTTGATCGCGTCTCGATATTATTATATTTTATTTGGAAGTTTGTAGAGCTGCAGCCATTTTTCTAACATTTTTTTCAACTCCTAATAGGCATGGAAGTTTATATATCCTTTATAATTGTAGACGAAACACAAAACAAAAATATATTTACAGACGAGCGCGCGTGGACATCACTGTCCCACGCACGTCTTCAAGACGTCACACCACAGACAAACTTTGAACACAATTCCTCAACACGCATTCACACGCTCACACATGCCACGTGACATATGGGAGCACACACTCACGCACACACACACACACACACACACACACACACACACACACACACACACACTCTCTCTCTCTCTCTCACTCTCACTCAAGGCAAATTGTCTGATTCTGGTTCTCGGAAAAGTTCGATCAAATTTTCCGAATGTCTTTTATTTCTGGTGAATGTTAGTTGTTGGTTAGTGTTAGGTGGTGTTAGTGGTAGGTTAGTAGGCAATATTTTCGTATGCACCCGGTACATGAATACTGTCGTGTTTAGTTTTGTCATATTATCAAAGTTAAGAATGCTATATAATTTGAGGTGAGGCTTCGTGGATTGTAGAATTCTTATATTTGCTATGATCATTATATAATGTTTCTGAGTTGTAATTAGCTTTGTCAGTCTGGTTCTATACGTTTTATGGTTTTTTAATTGTGGCTTGATTAGAGATGCGAGCTAAGCAACCAGTGTTTTATTTATTAAAAAACAAATGTTTTTTTGCAAAAAACGCATGAAAAACGTTTTTTGCATCTCTAGGCTTGACTAGGCTGCTATACTGTAGGCGTCATTCATTTGTTTTCATTGTTAGTGTTTTTGTTCGTGTATGTTTTGCACCATATATTTTGCATATGTGCAGGTTACGCGCTGTAATTGATTACACAATTTTTCTATCTCGATGACCAATGTAGTGTAGTGTTTTTTCCTAACAATTGTACGCGATAAACATGTCTTAGCAGCCACACATAATTAAAATATAATCTTGCTTTGTGTTTATATCATTTTCCCCATCATAAATGTAAGTTATTATAGTTTATAGTTTGCGTGCGTTCGTACTCGTTCGTTCGTGCTTATCAACATGTATGTGCATGTGTTATAAATGTGCTTTGTATGTAGATATATTGTAATGTATTGTGTACTTGTATATGTAGATGTATATTTTCAAATTGACATGCATTTCAACTTGCGCCTCGATGCCCTCACACATTTAGTTGCGTGTAGCATACTCTGCACAAAAGCATTTCCGTCGAGCTCAATGCTGCCCGATATCGGCTTACACTCAGCGGCCGATATATATGGGTGCAGAACACTTGATCGCTTTGATTGTCATTGTTCTTGCGCACTCGTCACGCTCTCATGCAACACTGCAAACATATCGCCAGCCATCTCTGCAATATTCGTCGTGTCTCGTGTAGTGATGCAAAAAAAACGTATTTTTTGGTTTCGGTTTTTTATAGCATTTTTGGTTTTTTATGTTTTTTTTTTCAAATTAGCCCCAATTGTCATCGGATGTTGGATTTTAGTACATAGAAATGAGTTCAATTGACGTTTTGTACATCTTTACATCTTATTTCAAAGATAATTTGATAATAGTATAAAAAAACAAAATATTTATCAATAAATACCTCAGGAGACTGTTTGAAAGTGCATCCGGGTCCGGTGGCTTAGGTTTTTTCATGAGAAAACCCATGTTTTTAAAGATGGTATTAATGATTCGGATATTTGAAATAATTTGTCAGCAGAACAAAACAAATTCATTGAATAATCATGTGTTTTTTTTATAAAGAAACCATGTTTTTTATGAAAAAATGCAATTATGTTTTTCAAACTGGTTATAAATTCGTTTTATTAATGTACAGATTCAGAAAATGTTGACAGCAGAACAAGACAAGTTAATTGGTTGGTCAAGTGATTTTTTGACAAACGTATATTCAAACTAACACTTTTTTAATGAAACAATGCTTTCTATAACAGTCTATATGGAAGAGAGATTTGATTGATGTGCGTTCAAATACCTTTTCTTTAGCAAGTAGCCTGCTGGTATAAGCGGCCGGTTAAACCACTTGATTTATACTGTTCTTTTAAACCATGTTTTTTCTAATAATTTTATTTTGAAAACGGTTTTCGTAGATGTAGAAATTTTTGAAAAATTGGCGGCAGATCAAGGAAAGTTGAACCAAATTAACTGTTTTTTATCAGTAACCTGTTTTTAGAACTGGTTTTGTGGATGATGGCTTCTTTGATGTAGTTATTTGTGTTCAAATACCTTTTTGTACATTAAATATATTTCCTCAGTCGTTTATTTCCTACACGAAAATATTGCCTGTTTTCTGGTCAAGATGGCCACTCTGAATAATGCGACCCGCTTTTATTCGTAGTCTCATTAGGGACACTAATTTTGTGTGTATATTTGTAGTATTTGTGTAAATATTTGCAGTGTTTGTAATTTATATTTGCAAATAATTGATCTGCTGAATGAAATGATGAAAGTTATTATAGTCAACGTAGTTCATTGCTGGTAGGAAAATGGTAATATATAAAAAATAATACAAAATTATGCCACCTGTTGTTTTTTTTAAACAGTTTCAGATTTTAGTATAAAAAACGGTTCCCAAACCCTGCTTTCTTACACAATGATTAACTCAATAATTGAATGCAAAGCTGTACTGTACATAGAAGTGCCGCACAGTACCGTGCAAACAATGATATTAGGGCTTTCAGACACATTATAACAATTATATTGTGCATATTTATTGATAATTCAATTATATAGGGCCACTAATAGTATGAATAACTCATGTGTTGATAAAAAATAATTCATTTAACATCCCAAATATATCATTTGCATAATTTGAATTCTTTGCATGACTCTTAAAATAAACAAAAAAAGGTGTTTTTTGGTCGAGGTTTTTTTAGGCAAAAAACGTGTTTTTTTTAGGTCGCATCTCTAGTCAAGACCCGTTATTGGTCATGGCTGCCAGAAATACAAAATGAGGCACTCTTTTCACCCATATGAAGTGTATTTGTTTGTGTTTGTGAAGTGTTTAAGTGTGAAGTGAAATGAAGTGTTTTTGTTGTGTGTTTAAAAATTGCGTGCGATATTTCGGAAAGTTGTTTTGTTACAGTGCTTATGTGATGTATCCAAGATAGGATTTTTTTCAATAGTCACACCCAAGAATTAGATAGTTTCAGCTTTTTTAACGAATTTTGAACCGCCAATCTTGATGCACATTTCATCCTAGTTATTATTTGTCTGATTGTTGAATATCATGCAGTAGATTTTTGATATTCAGTACCAGTCTGTTCTCATCGAACCAACATTTCAACGAATCCAGTTCAAAATATACACTCTTTTTTAATGATTTAAAATTCTGAGATGAGAAAAATAGATTGGTGTCATCAGCGAAAAGGATTTGCTGGCTGTCTTTAGATATATTGAATATATCGTTTATATATAACAGGAAGAGTGTGGGCCCCAGAACCGATCCTTGATCTACTCCACATAACATACTCTTCTCATGTGATAACTTTCCTCGGTAAGCAACCACTGGTTGCCTTTCTGTTAGATAACTGTTTATCCAATCATGTCCTCTTATACCATACCTTTCAAATTTTCCTAGGAAAAATCCATGGTTTACGGTATCGAAAGCTTTTTTTAAGTCCAAGAATATGCCCATGGTGTAATACTTTTGTGATTGTCTGGCGAAGCAGTTATAAGCTCAATGGTGTCTGCTATATCATCGTTAACTGACTTTTTTTAATGAAACCCGTATTGATTGCAGTGTATGTTGCTTTTGGAAACAAAAAATTTGATATATTCCAAAACAACTTTTGCAGAATTTTTGAAAATTGTGGTAATAGAGCGATAGGCCGATAATTTGTGAAAAGTTACATATCACCATTTTTAAATATAGCTACGACTTGAGCAATTTTCAGCAATTTTGAACAAATTCCTGATAAGAGTGACAAATTAAATATATACTCTAATAGTTCTGGAATACATTTTGCAGCCATCTTCAGCACCCTCATATCTCAGTTGAATACATCACATGATTTCTTACTTTTACAAGTCATGATTATGTTTATATCTCATTTTGTGCGATGAGACTTAAAATATACTAAATTTAATTTTGTTCAATCTGTGTGTGTCAAATGTTCTGGTTGTTTCTGGAATAATATGCATTGGTTTTTTGCCCTACTTCAGCAAAATAGTTATTAAAAGCATTTGCAATGTCGCAGTCATTATCAAGGATAGTACCCTGGTCATGAAAAGCAATGGGAGAAGATTCAGCTTTGTTTCGACCCAACGCTGTGTTCAACATTTTCCAAGTATCTCTGGTGCTATGCTCTGCTTTTGACAGCGCTTCCGAGTGGTAGTCTTACTTAGCAAGATGAATCAAGGATGTCAACTCGCATGACCTGCGAAAGTGGCAGACAAATTGGAATGACAACGAATTGTAATGGATTGTAGAACACATGTGTTTTATAGTGCACTGTTTGTGCTTGGTCAGGTATTTGTGTGTGTTTTTCCTATTATTTAAACACCTGAGATTTCGATAAATCAAGAAGCACACAGTACCTGGGTCTGGTGAGACGGAATACACGAAGCGTTCACCACAACTGCTATGTTCCCGTGCACTGCTAGAACGTCTCATCAACGCTGCCAAACCGCACCTCGCGTCTTCCGTATATATGGCTGTGTGTGTGTGTGTGCGCGTGTGTGTGTGTGTGCGTCACGTAAAAGTGTGTGTGTGTAGTTGTGTGTGTGGGTGTGGGTGTATGTGTGTGTGTAAGTGTGTGTGTGTGTGTGTAAGTGTGTGTGTGTGTGTGTAAGTGTGTGTGTTTTTGTGCGTGTGTGAGCAGCGAAGAGACGTAGTATTTGTATGAACCGAATATTTGTGTAGATAGTTTGCACTGTAGGAAAGAATAACGTTTTAATCGGTTTTTTCGACGTTTGTTTTAAAACTTAAATGTTAAACGTCTCAAGTGACGGCTGCTACACTGGAAAAGTCGAAGCTTATGAACACACAAAGGTGTGTCCCGTGCAGCTCGCTGCCACCGCAGAACCAACCCTCTACACGCTATGACGCCACAAGGACGGAAGACGTATTAGAAAGGGCCATCTCCCCAGAATGCATGACACAACACATGACTGATATCTGGTACCATTTACTGCTGGATGGACAGGGACTGTTGAATTATAGAATTCGCCTAATGAAATTCTCCTCAGCCTGGTTTCGAACCACGGACCTCCCGCTTGTGAGGCGGGTGTGCTAACAACTACACCACGGAGTCCACGAATTGCATAACATTTCTAGTTGCATAACATCAGTAATATATGTAAATATGGGTCGTGCATAGTCATGTTTGCATGTTTATTTGCTTAATAATTTAAAAATATTTTTATTATAATAATGTGCATTGACTTGAAACACATTTTCTGTGTGCTACAACAATCCAATAGGATAGTGTTAAGAGGGGAGGAATATGATAAAAGCATTAGGGGTGAACGTGGCGGAAGCGAAAGGGGAGGAACCAATATAACCATTGGAGAGGTTATGGAGGTAATGAATGTTGAGAGCGAATTATGATGCTAACTGAGAAAGGCGATGAAATTATAATTACGCATTGGAACATAGCAGTGGAGAAGGCTGTGTTCGCGTGTCATTTTGCAGAGGCGAAGTCTCTCATGGCCCCGGCTGGCACAACGCAGGTCCGGCCTCCATACACGGGCTATCTGGCAGTCAAGGCCAGCACACACTAAACTGCACGATTCTAGGCACACACGAAACCCTTGCCATGCGGCAGTTGGGCTATATCTTACTGAGAAGCAAACAAAAACCGTTCCACCTCGCCAGGGAATAGAATCCTGGATCTCTTGTGCACCTTAGGCGTGCGTCCTAGCCACTCGACTACAAGGCGGACATAATATGGTAAAATGTAGAGAAAATGTATATTTCAAAAGAGAGAGGAGATGAATGATAGCACCGGGCGCAGATGACAAAATGAATGCAGGATGTGGATGGTAGAATTAAGATAATATAAAAACGACAAAATGCAGAGGGACGAATGTGATGAATTAAAGAGAAGATGAAGACGGCAAATGGGATGAAAGTTGAATATGATAAAGTGGATAAGGGATGAGAAATGAAAGTGCGAAGGATTGGAAAATGATGAAGTGAGGTGGAGATGGAAGTGATCGAATGAAGACAACCAAGGTGATTTGATAGAAGGGAATCTACCGTTTACTTCATTCGAATACCCTGAGTGAAGTAAACAAACAGCCTACACACGCTTTCACAGCCAAGTTTGACAACAACATCAATATAGCTGAAGCAGATGAAACCAGAAAGCAAATCGAATCTACCACAGACCTGGAGAATGAAACTCCAGTTACCAGATGGTCTTTGTCTAGTCTGACATCTATCATTATATATAGGTCTTTTTTGGTCCTGCAATGCGTATGACCAGCCTCCTTATTGCGAAACAGCGGCTGGGAGACGGTGCAGGCACCGTACTCAGGCACTATGAAAGGCACGAGTTGCTGGTTGATTTTTTACGTTGCTTCGTTTGCTAGTTGAGCTCCAGCACTGTTCTGTTATGCTTTCCTTTTTGCTTCGTCTTTTCTGCTGGTTCTATCGCATAGATATAAACCTCATGAGCAGAACGCACGATTGCGATTATAAAAAGTCGCATTGCATTTATATTTTAATAAAACTGCAAACGTGCACACACACATACACACATACACACGCACACTACAGGCAGGTGTTACAAGGGTGTGTGTGTATGGTAGATTGCACCTGCTTTTCATAGAAGGGAGTGGCTCGGCTGCGTGACCAGACGAGCATTTGATAATTTTTCAATGCGCTCCTTTTTCCCGGTTTCTAAACGGAAGAGTGGTGCTGCTTTGTTGCGGCTGCCTATCTGGTCATATCAAGGATTGGCACCCAGGCAAAATACTACAGAAATAATACTGTAAAATACTAGCCGGTGGTTCCCAGCCATTTTGTGATCGAGTACCAATTGGAGGTACCAAGCTCAGTCGCCGCGTACTACCTGGTTCTAGGGAAACTCATTTTTTTCAGATATCACTTCATTTACATAATTGTACAAGTAGAACACACAAAACAACTGAAAAAAACAACTCAATGCGAGGATTGTTTCTTCTTCACCAGCTGTTCAATGAGAGACATTACTTTACTTTTAAGCACATCGGAAATCATGTCCTGGTGCCTATTTATGACCCCGAAAGTGTTAGCGTACCGCCTGAAAGGTTCTCGCGTACCTCTAGTGGTACCACAGGTTGGGAACCACTGGGTTAGATGATTTTGACAAACCGCTTGATAATCGGCAGCTTGCAAATCATTTACCGATAATCAACAACATAAAGTATCATTTATGTCATTGCTAAGGACACACATACACACGCACACACACACACACACACTCAATCACACACCCACTCACACATACACACTCAGCTTTTAGTTTAGTTTAGTTTAGTTTAGTTGAGTTTATTGACCACAGCAAATACATCACATGTTTCACACTACATTAATCTCAATCGGTATGGTGCAATACACAATATAAATAATTCGATGACACAATACACATATGGAGACAGCATACTCGGAAACGTGGCGCCAACACAACATCGGTCAATTGCTGTTAGAAGACTTGATACAAGCGACCGACAACTCGCAAGCAACATCGAGACAACGATTAAGAAGTTTGTCAACTGCGAATGCGCAATCAATTATAATCTGTTGTTCTTGAGAGAAAATATTCAAATAAAAATCAATATAATGAAATATTATTAACATTGAATTATTCATATAAATATTACTAAATTATCCATATAAATATTAATAATTTATTGATATAAATATCATAAATATTCAATACTGATTATTAAATATTATTTAAAATATTAAAATATTCGCGCTCTTTTCCGGAGACGTAACAACCGCCTTCGGGGTCTCCCGGCCGGGGGGGGTTCGAGTGTTGGGGGGCCCGTCGTCTCATGCTTGATATTGACATTTATCATGAGGTAGCGCATCGAATATGCAGCTTAATGGAGACCGAGGGGCCATTATCAATATGGCCACAATGGGTGGGTGCGGTACAGGTGCATTTCCGATGCCAACGTATGCTAATTTATGCTAATCTATGTGTATTCAAAGTTGATGCCTTTTTCTGTCCGTGTGTCTGTCTGTGTGCGTGTGTCTGTATGCATGTCCATCTGTAAATGTGTGTGTGTGTGTGCATGTGTGTATGTATGTATGTATGATTGCGCTTCTCCCCGTGTTCCACTTATAATAGCTTACTTTATTTGTAACTCTATTTTCAACTCAACTCTATTTTCGGTTTGTATGTGCGTGTGTGTGTATGTGTGTATGTTTGTGTGTGTGTGTGTGTGTATGTACGTGTGTGTATGTGCGTGTGTCTGAGTATGTACGTGTGTGTATGTATGTGTGTGTGTTGTTATGCAGTTGAGAGTAGGTTGCAACTGACCGTTGACTCAATGGTGACCTTATTACACAATATCATCTTCCATGTGCAATATTGTTGTGCAATGTTGTTGTGCAATGTTGTTGTGCAATATTGTTGTGCAATGTTGTTGTGCAATGTTGTTGTGCAATGTTGTTGTGCAATGTTGTTGTGCAATGTTGTTGTGCAATGTTGTTGTGCAATGTTGTTGTGCAATGTTGTTGTGCAATGTTGTTGTGCAATGTTGGTGTGCAATGTTGGTGTGCAATGTTGGTGTGCAAACCGCTGTTTCTGGTTCTATGTGAATATTCCAATGTGTAAAAGTACAATGGTGTGTTTGTATGTTACGTACAGCCAAACAGGTGGAACATCTTAAACCTTAAACCTTAAACCTCTAATTGAACGCCATGCCGCTCCATTTTTCAAACCTTCCTCCGTAGATGCCTTCAGTTTGAGGTGCCGCTCTATTGGAGGTAGTGTTAAAATCAAGTTTTTAAGGTATATGACGTGAGATGAGTGAGCACAAATGATGAATACTGTAGTCACATGACTAAGGTGTCTTAAACTGTGAGAAATTCCCCGCTGGTGGGGAATGGAAGAGTTGCCAAGTGGGAAGCTAAAGGTAGGACAGACGAGGACAACTATGTGTGTTTTTAGCAATTGAAATTCGTACATTGTTGTTTCTAATGACCTCTTGACATTTGCTTTGATGTATCAACTGAATTTATTGAATTTATCAGCGCTGTGTTGTGTGCAAAATGAAAAGATGGCTCATTAAGAAGTGGGGTATCAGAAAGAAAAAAGGTTAAAAACCACATTTTGTCATCATGTACGTTAACAACTTCATATATATATATATATATATATATGTATGTATTTTCCGCACATTTTGCACGCTTACTGACTGTATATTCACCGAGTGTTTATTAAATAAGAAGTGGATGTGTGTGCTTGTGTGTGTGTGTGTGTGTGCGTGTGTGTGCGGCGGGACTCAATAGGTTTTTTTAGTCTGCGGTCAGTGTGCTATATTGTCCGTTCTCATAATTGCTCTCACTGGCATACACACACATACACATACACACCCACACACACACATATATACACACACGCACGCACACACACACACCCACACATACACTTTGGCGCCCGTGAGCGACAAATTAACCGCTGGCGCGGTCACATTTACCGATTTTCCGTCAAACACACACACACACACACTGACACACACACTGACACACACACTGACACACACACTGACACACACACTGACACACACACTGACACACACACTGACACACACACTGACACACACACACTGACACACACACACACCGACACACACACACACACACACACACACACACTGACACACACCGACACACACCGACACACACACACACACACACACACTGACACACACACTGACACACACACTGACACACACCGACACACACACACACACACTGACACACACACACACACACACACACACACACACACACACACACACACACACACACACACACACACACACACACACACAGACACACACAATGACACAGACACAGACACACACACACACACACACACACGGACACTGACACACACACGGACACTGACACACACACTGACACACACACACACACAGACACACACACACACACACACACACACACACACACACACTGACACACACACACACTGACACACACACTGACACACACACTGACACACACACACACGCACAGATGGAGAGAGGAACAGAGATAAAGAGAGGGAGATACGGAAAGTCATAAAACATTGCAGTTACTCGTACATCAATAGAAGAAGCATGTGTATGTGTGCGTGTGTGTGTGTGTGTCTTTGTGATTGTCGTATTTGGCATATGAAACCAGATCTTGTGGCAGGGTAACCTGGAGTTCTTCTGATACATACACAGCACACACACACACACAACATTTCTCATCTTCCGAACTGTTGTCTTGTATTTTCCTATATCAATTCGTTTCATCTTAAAGAACGGTGGCTCTTAACGTTTTTTTCACTGATTCCCCACTTCTTAATGAGTCATATCTTCCTATTCCACACAACGACGCTGATAAATTCAATAAATTCAGTTGTTACATCAAAGTAAATGTCAAGAGGTCATTAGAAACAAAAGTTGACGACTTTGAATTGGTAAAAACACACACATAGTTGTCCTGTTCTGTCCGACCTTTAGCTTCCCTTTAGGCGATAATGCTTATATCAACAAATTCTACAGACAAATATTTTTCTTGACCTCTTTAAGTGAACATCTTGGTTACGACGAGTTGATGGACACATTTTGGATGGGTTTCAGCTTCCTCAGCTCCCCTCTGGATCCGCATGTGCTATCAAATGTTCATGTCGTTTCTATTGGCTTTATTCGGTGTAGTTTTGTCCGTAGTTAATTGTGTATGCTTTTCTATATTGTCCACAATAACTTCGTGTCTATTGCGTGTTTCTCTATCTTTCACTCCTGTTGTTATACCACACCCAAAGTTATATTGTGTCATTAACGATTTGTGAGCCTGTGATGGTATAGGCATAACATTTAATGTAATAAGGTAGTATAATTTAGTATTATCATAAGAACAGAAATTTGAAAATGATTGAATGTGTTTTTTCCCAAGTTTTTATCAGGTTTTGTTTGCGCAGTGAATTAAATTTCTATATTGACCAATTTTTTGGCAATTTGTTGCCCATTTTTGTTGTTGAAATTGACGCGCTATTGTATTCCACTCTAATCGACTTAGACTGAATTCTGTTGTTGTTGCAATCATAGCAGGGTGAGTATGATATTAAAATACCAAGCTACTTTACAATATTGTTACTAATTACTTGTTGTTCTTCAAGAAACGTACAGTTGCAGTATAATAATCCACACATCCTCCACGATCATTTCTTCAGCTAGAATATTGTGTCGTGATTCGCTTGTCATGAGAAGATCATACAAGAATTGTTGAACAAAAATTATTTTTCAATTTTTTTTTGTAGATATCCTCATCTTGGCTGACATCTGAACTGTTATAGGCAGCATGTTATACAGGGGAGTACTACAATATTGCCCTATGAACATATTAGCCACAAATGCCCGAGTTACTCCCATACTCTGCAATAGGGCAATATGTTCACCTCGGCCAGTGTAGTGTCAAAGGCGTACTAAGTGCGGTGAGTGCGACTGCGGCTTGTGGCCAATATGTTCACTTTTCACCATAGCGTAATTTCAGTGGTTTTCAACGCAAGGCACGGGTTTCTATACAACAAGTAGCTAGCACCTAACATACTGTGCGGTTATTGGCTAGGTTAGGTCAGGTCAGGTTAAGTCAAGTTAGATTACTGAGCCTAGCCAATAACCCGGACAGTATGTTAGGTACTAGCTACCTGTTTTTTATTATTATTATTAATTACAGGCAAATCCAGTAGCATGGGAAGAGTGCAAGCACTATTACTACCCTAAGGTGGCCCCATGTACCGGAAGCGCCCAAAAGATTCAGAGAGAAAGAGAGTTAGAAGAGAAAAAAGTCTAGAAAGAGAGTTGGAAAGAAAATAATAAATAAATAACAATAAATAATAAACTATCATCCGATAACAATCCATAATGTCACTCCGCCCACGTTCCTCAATAAATAATAACAATCATCAATAAATATGTGATTAGGTAAATAACAGCCATCAATAAATAAGAATAAATATTAATAAATAAGTAATAAATAACAATCAAGAACAATAAATATGATTCAATAAGAAACCTCCAACAATAAATATAAATATGATTCAATAAGTAACAACAACACAAATAAATATGATTAAATAAACAACAACACCAATAAATATGATTCAATAAACAACAACAACAATAAATATGATTCAATAAACAGCAACAACAATAAATATGATTCAATAAACAACAACAACAATAAATATGATTCAATAAACAGCAACAACAATAAATATGATTCAATAAACAACAACAACAATAAATATGATTCAATAAACAACAACAGCCAACACTGAGTAAAAGTATAATTTAATAAATAACAACAACTAATAATAAATAGTAATAAATAGAGAGTAAAATGAGAATAAATATAAATAAATAGAAAATAAATAACAATGAGCATGAATAAATAACAATAAATATGAATAAATATACAATTAATAAGACTCCACAGTCAATTCCGCTCTTTGAGTAGCATTACATTTACTTTGGCCTTGAATTTCTTCAAATTCTTCTGCGAGAAAGCCTCCTCCTTCAACGTGTTCCAAGTAGACACAGTGGCCGGAAGAAAGCAATGTTGGAATTGTTTTGTACGACAACGAATTGGAGCCAAGCACTGGGAATGCTGTTTGGATGTAAACCGTGTGCTTCTTGCTGCCACGAAATCATCAGGAATTGACTTGCTCATCGGATGATGGTCGTTGTGCTTGATCTTGTACAGCATGCACACGCTGCTGACCTTTCGACGATGGCAAAGATCACCAAGAACCAAGTCACCACAGAGGAACCTGCAAGTTCTAACAACTCTGTTGATGAGAAACTCTGTTGTGTATAAACTCTGTTGTGTATAAACTCTGTTGTGTATAAACTCGTGTCTTGTGTTGAAAACCACTGAAATTACGCTATGGTGAAAAGTGAACATATTGGCCACAAGCCGCAGTCGCACTCACCGCACTTAGTACGCCTTTGACACTACACTGGCCGAGGTGAACATATTGCCCTATTGCAGAGTATGGGAGTACTCGGGCATTTGTGGATAATATGTTCATAGGGCAATATTGTACTAGATCCTTGGAAACAATCTGGAAAAAGAGCGTAATGTACAGGAGTTCTCCAGCACTGTATAAGGATCTAGTACAATCTTTTTCCAGATTTCTCTTTTTCCAGATTGTTTCCAATATGCAGTTAATCGAATAATCACTTAGGCCAGTGGTTGCCAAACTTTTTTCAGTTTGTTACCCAATCGAGTATGCCACATTAATAAGCATGCTACCTCTTGCACAAAATGCTGTCAACATTGATATCTAAATTATTGGATTATTACACTAAATTACAACTCGAGATATGATTTATTTTATTTATTGTATTAGTGTATCTTGCATCTCTAATTCTCTAAAGACATTATTAATCCTAATAGCAAATACCGCAATGCTTTCTTGATTTTCAGAATTCTAAACATTTTTCTGTCACACCTTCATCGTCCCTGAAAAATTGTCAATGAAGTTACCCGCAGAGGGTAATATAATTTACCCCCAGGAGGCGATGCACCCAGGCTGGAAATCATTGACTAAGTCCGCGTCCATGCAGAGTGGCATTATAGAGTTATATAGGATGTTGGTTTATTTTCTATTGTTATTTATTTGTTATTTTCATTTCCAACTCTTTTTCTCTCTAGATGTTTTGGGCGCTTCTAGTACACAGGAGGCCACCGCAGGGGGGTAATAGTGCACTTGCACTCTTCCCCCATGCTACTGAATTTGCCTGTAATTAATAATAATAATAATTTTGATTAATTATTCGCATATTCCCATCACCAGATTTGCGTTGACCTGAAAAATTTGTCGAACAATATTCATCCTTAATGATGTCTTCTTGCACGACAGAATGCACTTGCAACATCACAATGCACTTGCCACTTGCGTGACTCGGGCTATCACACGCCAGAGATACATGGCCAACAGCCGTCCTTGTGCTGAACAGATCAACCCAGCAGTGACAGATGTTATTGGATACAGCCGTACATGCGATGTCTGTCACATTTACCACTGCCAGGACGACCTGTCAAACTAGGCAAATGCGATAGGTAATTGGCTGCAACTCTATTTGTGTGTGCGTGTATGTATGTGTGTGTGTGTGTGTGTGTGTGTGTGTGTGTGTGTGTGTGTGTGTGTGTGTGTGTGAACATACAGACGATGTCAGGTGAGATGTCATTTGTCGTGGCTGACGCGTTGTCTTGACAACAGCGATGAGATTAAACTGCTACACACACACACACACACACACACACACACACACACACACACACACACACACACACACACACACACACACACTCACACACACACGCACGCACACACACACACACACGGCTCAGCTTTGTGCAGAGTTGGTATCTGCTGTGTGTGTGTGTGTGCGTGTGCGTGTGTGTGGGCTTGATTTGTTCGGTGCCAGTCAGTTTTGGCTGGAAAGTGGTAGCGCGTGAAATACGTGTTCCGCATTGCTCCTCTGACCGTTACCGATATACTATCCAAAGACTTGCGATTTTTTTGGAAACATTACATTTGCTTTTCATCGTTGCAGCTCTATTAGTTTTATGTGACTAGGAACATCGTTACCGTTTAATTTAGACATACAGTTTCATTATCTACACTAGAATAGTCTCGGGCACAAAGGCTTCTATCAATCTGGGCTGGCCCCAGGGATTTATTCATTTCCTATTTCTATCTGGCTACTTTTTGTCTGGCCGTCGTGAATTTCCTGTCATGTCGGACCGACTACCGGGACACGCAGCCAGCGTCGACGCGGAAGATGACTTTGAGATCATGAAAAACACATTCCGCTCTCAAGGCTCGGGCGGAGGTAGAGGTGTGGCTCTCAGCGAGATTGTGCGTCGCTTCGAGCTGGCCAAACATGATCGCTCTTTTCCCAGTCGTGCTGCCACGCTCGACGAGAACGTCATCATTGACAATGCTGACGAAGAATCCGCGTCGAGTTCGCGCCCTGCCTACAGATCGTGGCGCATCGGAGCTACGTCTTCTTGTTTGGCCACTCGGTCGGCCAGTGAGGATGTTGGCAGGAGTGGTCGCAGTGTATTTGGATCTTGCGCAGCTCGATGTCTCAGCCGATCGCCACAGCCACAGCTCGGTGAAAGACGCTGTTCCTGTAGTCCCCGTAGTCCGCGAAGTCCCCGTAGTCCGCGAAGTCCCTGTAGTCCGCGAAGTCCTCGTAGTCCGCATAGTCCTCGGAGTCCATGCAGTCCACACAGTCCACAGCCAGCGTCACCCAATTCGGGAAAGTGAGTGACTTGAAAAACATCTACTCATTTTTCTAGTTCACTTCAAATTTGCACCAAAAGTACCGACAATGTGGGCGAAGTGTCACCATCGTTGTTTCAATCATCCTATTTTCATATTGACAAATTTTCAGTGGGTTTTCATTTATGAATTATGTTCATCAAATCTCATTGTTTTTGCTAAGTAATCCTTTAATGATTCTGAACATTGAGAAACATATATCTAGCGGTTTTTGCCATGAAAAAACGTACAATATATTTGACTCAGTTGTTCTTCACCTGGATTCGATCGATCCCCAGGGCTTTGGTGAGTAAGCTGCAGGGGCTCGGCAGTTTGGTTCACGCAATCCTTTCAATTGTGACATCAAGCTCTGCTTGATCATCATTGGCTGCAGCTAATAACTCCACATTGCTTGGCTTTCATATCTTTGCTGCAAGCAACTTGGTCCACTCAGTAGCCCACGCTATCTGTGATGTTTCTTATAATGTTTCAAGCACGATGGGCTCGATGAAAGCATGTAAGCAACTTGTGGGGCTCTGTACCGCCAACAAGGTTACTAACCACTGGTCTAACTTTAGTCTCAGAGAAAGGAGAGACATCATAAAGCATACACGGCCGGACTGGCGCCGTATTTTGTGCCTAGATTCTTTCGTGCTGGTTATCTGGCTGACTTGGAATCTCGAAAAGGCAGTCGTGACTCAAGTGTCGGAGATCTGCCGTCCAGCCAGCAGCGCTACCTGCGACCGCGACGAACGTCGAACTTTCTAGAACTGCCAGGTATTTGCAAGTGAAGTTATTGGTGAAGTAAGTACTGATGTTATAGGTTCGCACCAGGAGGAAGTGTTGTCAACTGCAAAATATCATACACCATGAGCGATAATATTGAAGGATGAAAGCCATCTGTGAAGACATCTGGCAAAGGCATTACCAAATATTTTTCCTATCTAGCAAGAACACACACACACACACACACACACACACACACACACACACACACACACACACACACACACACACACACACACACACACACACACACACACACACACACACACACACATACACACACACACACACACACACACACACACACACACACACACACACAAGAACTATACCATTTACCATTTTAATTCAGATAAATGAATTTTGAACTCTTTCAATGAATGAGGTGATTGTGTCTTGGTTTACTCTCTCTGCCAGCTATCGCCGGCGATCATTCCATCTCTTGGCAAATCTCTGTCCTTATCTTATTTCTATGTTTGCTTTCACTCATCTTCTTCCCTCGTTCGAGGTCGCATCAGCTACCTGGTGGCCCACGGCAATCTAACCCTTCTCTTATGCCCTCTCTTTAATCATTTTGTTTCTGTTGTCGGTCATTATGTCTGTTGTCCATCTGTCATTTTGGTATTTGTGTTTGTGAACCATTTGGGCATCATACCAAATATATCGTAAAACCTCAATTTGAACGTTACCTATATTCGAATGGCATCTTGAGTGAACAATTCAAAAATAGAACGGCCCCCTCTAATTGAACGGCACCCCTAATTTAGCGTCACTTTGATTAATTCTTCTATTTTGGCAATAGCTATAACTGGCTGATTTTTATTAGTGAATTTGTGATTACCAGTAATCACCCTGTGTTTGTGTCTTTTTTTAAATTAATATACATACGTTACCTGATGTTTTCATCCATAAAATTCACCCTATTTTATTTAAAATGTTGACCAGTTTGTCGAAAAATAGAGCGGCACCCTCTAATTGAACAGCACATCTAATTGAACAGCAGATCTAATTGAACAACACATCTAATTGCACCGCACCTCTCATTGAACGGCACTACGGGAGAAGGCTTGTTAAGTAGAACGGCCTGACCTTCAAATAGAGGTTTTGCGGTATGTTGTCATTATTGTTGTTGGTAAGTCCTCGTTTTCATTTAATCCTTCCCTGTCGAGAGTTGAATTCCTTCCCTGAAGTTCCTCTTTCCTCTGAGTCATCCTTCTTTCTGAGAAGTTGAGGTCTTCCTCTTGTACCTGACAGTGGCGCAGCATCAGCGTTTGCGCGTGCTCAGTCTGCCTGTCGAGAATTCTTCGTACAACCCGCGCCACTCCGGCGATATCTACCGTTTACGTACGTTCAGCACGACCCGCAGTGGAGGAGTGGTCAACGAAGGAGACTCTCTGGTCTCCAGGTCCGACACATCCCTACAGCACTCGCCTAGAAGGTAATCACGACCACATTCACTCGTGTTTCCTAGTAGGCGTTAATCTACGTCAAATCACGTAACCTTCATATTTGTCTCCAGATAGACGGGAGGTGAGATTAGCAGGCATATAAAGCAGTGTTTCTCAATCTCTGTCTTGTCATTTGGCTCTCTCAACACAATGCAAGTATTTGTGGCTCCCCAGAAACAGTCCGCGGTCAACTAGAAGTCTTGTGACCCCGTATACGCATGGATCGTCGCGACACCACTTCTTCAGAGGATTAAATTGCTTCAACATATATATTTGTGGTCCGTGAGAAAACATGGTGACCCCCCATTTTCTGAATTTGGTCTGATGGCCCCTCAAATGAATTACAGAGTGCCAAAGGGGGACATATGGCCCACGATAAGAGACACTGATCTAGAGGATGTCTGTTTGGGATTCTAACTTATGACTTGGAAATAAATAATCAACTTGTATATGTGACACAATGAATTTTAACGCGTTTAAGCGTACTCATCGCATTTTTCTTCATTTTTTCACTAAAAACCTTATAAAAACGCTCCATTTTTCTCGTATAACATTTCTGCTGAACTTGGAGTGCATTATTTGAGCGTTTGTCAATAATACACGTTGTTCAGATATTTACCGACGAAAAGCCGCCCTTTATTCCTGCAAACGCACTCTATCACATTCACAAGACTAATAGCTTCATTCATCACAAGATGATGTTAAGATGAGATGAGAACACAGCCTCTCTTCAACAACCGGTCTCATCTTAGAGCAGAGGTCGAGTTGTCTTTGCAATCATAACAGGCACACACAAAGACACATACACACTCAGGCACACACACACACACACACACACACACACACACACACACACTCACACACACAAACACGGTTTGTATTGACGAACGGATGGCTGTCCAGATAGATTAGTGTATCTGTGTGAGTGCTTTCATCTGCTAGAGACATTCATTTGGCGTGGATCGGGTGCAAATTGCAATCTGGGCTTACACACACGCACATACATACACACGCACATGCATACACACGCACATACATACACACACGCATACATACACACACACACATACATACACACACGCATACATCCGACCATGTATTTTCGGTATTTTCAACTTGGACCGAATTATTACTCACCTATGACTTGTGACTCATCCGGCTTTGGTACAAAACAGGTACGCGTACGGTACGGTACGGATTCATTTTTCTCTCGCCAATTTCGTACCGTACCGTACTGCGCTAAATCAAAATTCGTACCGTAATTCCGTATCGTACTAATTTTGGCCAAATTTCACCACAACCATCACGCAAGTTTGTCTGTATGTCTGTATATGTGTCTGTGTCAATCAATCAATCAATCAATGCTTTATTGCAATCGCTGGGCACGCGCTTTTCATTGCAATATATACATACATTAAACAAACATATATATATATATATATATATATATATATATATATATATATATATATATAAATACACACATACATACATGTATGAACATACACACATACATACATGTATGAGCATACAGACATACATACATGTATGAGCATACAGACATACATACATGTATGAGCATACACACAAATACATACATACACATGCACAAACATGGTAGCATTCATCGTTCAAATATATATGTGTGTGTGTGTGTATGTCTCTGTGTGTATGTGCGTGTGTGTATGTGTGTCTGCTTGAATATTTATTATGGGCTACAGGAGCACAGGGGACCATCGATTATGATACAGTAGGATCAGCAAGCTGGTCATGACTACATGAATACATATACAGCAATCTGGGCACTGTTGTGCTGGTAGGATAACTTTTCTATGCTTCGTACGATTTTTCAGTGTTCAGGAGACAACACACTCAGTTGTTTACTGAAGATTAATTATCGACGTAGCTTTCGGCTATCACTAGCCATCGAAGATGTAGTAGATATAACATAACAGGAGAAGTAGATATAACATAACGAAATACACAATATCAAACAGTTCATGATAAACGGTGTTTATATACAAGGTGGGACAATATATCACTCATGTGCCAATGTGGCACCTACATAATGACACCTATGCGGCAAACGGTTGTAACAAACTTAGCACCTATGTTATTATGTAGGTGCCACATTGGCACATGAGTGATATATTGTCCCACCTTGTATATAAACACCGTTTATCATGTACTGTTTGATATTGTGTATTTTGCTTTGTATTGTGTTATATCTACTTCTCCTGACGATGGCTAGTGATAGCCGAACGCTACTTCGAGAATTAAACTTCAGTGAACAACTGAGTGTGTTGTCTCCTGAACACTGAAAAATCGTGCGAAGCATAGAGAAGTTATCGTACCACCACAACAGTACCCAGATTGCTGTGGATTTCAACGAGTCGTTCATGCATAATGACCTCCTTCCAAAATATGTATATGTTTTTAAACTTGCGATAATGACAAAACGATAAGTTTTCCCCAAGCTGCGATAAACGATGAACTATAAAACGATAGCGGTAAAAATGTTAACTTGCTATAACAAAAGCCATGAATGATAAGTAATGTAACTGTATTTAGTCTGAATATTTATCAATATAAGCATCCACACTATTTTTTCTACAGTGAAAGTTAATTTAACTAAAAAAACTGTCACTGGAATCAGTTTATGGACTACAAGTTCTATTCCACATAAGTCTCTCTGACTCAGACTCTCCCTCGATCCACTCCCTCATCAAGACAGCATCCAGGAGCTGCATGTTTCCCTTGGTGAATACCAACTTCTCAAACATGTCGCTGATTATGCTTGCACGCTTGGGCCTGATGACGTCATCAGCAGTGCTGAACATGCGCTCCGCTGTAGCAGAGCTGGGCAAGGCCGTGTTGTACTTGATGAACAGCGAGATCCACATCTCCCTGTACATGATGGGGAATTGCCCAGGCTTCACCTCTGCCACCTTGCTCCTGTCCCAGGTGTCCACCTCCTTGATGAGCTCTTCAATGCTGGGCCTACCCACCATCATGACACTGGGGCTCTCCAGGAGGGCAAATAGGTAATCGAGGGCTTCTTCAGGCATTTCTGTCCCCATGCCTTGGTTCTGGCTGGAGTTGAGAGGGTCAGGTGTCACTGGCGGATCCAGGGGGGAGCTCAGGGGGCTGAAGCTCCCCAAAAATGTTTCTATCAACTCCTCATAACCGAGAGGTTCACTAAAAGAGGTTAAGAGAAACATTTTTTCTGCAGAATTTGTTGATATATACATTATCGCAAAGACATGGCATAATGATACATGTACACGACTGATCGCCCCTAAATTTCAGCCCCCCCAAATATTTCAGCCCCTCCCAACATTGCACTCTGGATCCGCCCCTGTAAGATGTGATGAGATGGAGGTGACGATCTTCCTGATGAACCTCTCCTTGATGTTTTCTTCAAGGGCAGGGGTCACATGCTTCAACATGAAGGGGCCATTTTTGGGGTGGGTCAAGACGCATGGGAGAGAGCGGCACACACCCTCCTAACTCGAGAACTCCAGCGAGACTGGCGCACTGCAGCTGTGAATGATAATGTGATTGGCCAGCTACACACAAACTTGACAGCTCTCATATGAGGGTTATCAGGATTCACTTGCAAGCCAGTGTTGATCCTTGTATTTTCTACCCTATATATACTCTCAGCTTGAACTGGTCTGTAAAGGTCAGGCGGGCTGTTGTGACTATTGCCGCCGTGCACATTTTTTAATTCGAAAAAAAGTCTTTTGAGCTTATCGTTTATCGATCCTCATTTTTGGGACTAGCGATGAGTGAATGAGCGATAATTTGAGACAAATTTGCGATAAACGATAAAACGCTTGACCTCAGCGATAAATATCGTTTATCGCTCATTTTTATCGCATGCGGCAACCACTGTATATATACACACACATATATATATATATATATATATATATATATATATATATATATATATATATATATATATATATATATATATATATATATATATATGTGTGTGTGTGTGTGTGTGTGTGTGTGTGTTTGGCCAATGTCGATAATGAGCGCTCCAACTTGACGCAAACAAACACACAAACAACGTCACAAAGTCGACAGTGTGTGTGTGTGTGTGTGTGTGTGTGTGTGTATTCGTGTGTTAATGGCCGACACAGCATCGTCAAGTGCCAATCAAAGTGTTTTCGCGTTGTGCTGCGACATAATGGAATGTCGATCATACACACACACACACACATGCACATACACACATACACTAACACACACACACACACACATACACACTAGCACACACTAACACACACACACACACACACACGCTAACACACATACACACTAGCACACACTAACACACACACACACACACACATGCTAACACACATACACACTAGGACACACT
>OU696592.1:4195426-4270426 GCA_916048095.2 Sacculina carcini | reverse complement strand
CGCCCAATAGCAGTGGGCAGCATCTTCCGGCGTATCGCCAGCAAGCTGGTAGCCGGCAAACTGGCGTCGGCGCTGGCGCACGAGCTACGCCCAGTGCAGCTGGGCGTATGCACAAGGTTGGGATGTGAGGCGGCTGTGCACGCAACGCGCCACTTCCTTTCGGCGAACAAGGGGCGGCGCGGTCACGTTCTGGTGAAACTAGACGTGGCCAACGCGTTCAATTGCGTCAACCGCCGCACCCTGCTGGATGAGGTGAGTCGCCGCTTCCCCGTCGCATTGCCGCTCGTCGCACAGGCATACGGCCAGCCAACACCTCTGTTTCACGGTACCAGGCGTATCTGGTCGTGCCGCGGCGTGCAGCAGGGAGACCCTCTCGGTCCCGCACTGTTCGCCCTCGCGGTCGATCCGGTGGCTCAGCGGCTCGAGTCACCGCTGAACGTCTGGTACCTCGACGACGCCACAATAGGAGGGCCTTCAGACGTTGTGCAATCAGATATCAGGCGTCTCGTCCCAGCCCTGCACGACATCGGCCTCACACTGAACACCACCAAGTGCGAGGCTATCGGGCTCGGACCCTCCGATGACGACACGGCCGACACGCTAATCCAGAGGCACCTGCCGGGATCCACTTCAACACCAGCGGCAATGGCGACACTTCTGGGCGCACCCCTCGAGTCTGGAGGCATACCGGCAGCCCTGGACAACATCCATCACCAACTGGAGCTGCTCATCAGGCGCACCACCAACATCGGCTCGCACCCGGCGCTGTTCTTCCTGAGCAGATACGCGTCGGTTCCGCGGGCCATGTACCTGATGAGAGCAGCCCCAGTATACAGGGCGACTTCTCAGCTTGTCACCATTGACGAGAGCCTCCGATCGGCCATCGGCAGCTGCTGCAACGTCGACCTGGACGACGACCAATGGGAGCAAGCGGCACTGCCCGTCCGTCTGGGTGGCATCGGGGCTAGGCGGCTGATTGACGTGGCGCTGCCCGCTCATATCGCCTCAATGGAGGCCGCTGGGGACCTGGTCAGTCATATAATTGACCGCCAACGCGGTGACAGACCTGGTCTCCCGGCGCCCCCCGTAGAGGAGTTTGTGAGTAAAATGTGCCCGGCCTTCAGCCAGGATCAGCCCCTCACTCAGCGTCACCTTGACACGAGTGCGTCAGAGCTCCGCTGGAATAATCTGCTCCAGAGAGCTAACCAGGTCGACCGAGCTCGCCTTCTGGCTGCGGCCGCACCTCACAGCGGCGCCTGGTTGTCCGCCCTTCCGATCTCCAGTCTCGGCCTGCTGCTGCCCGACGATGCCGTTCGCGTCGGCGTGGCGCTGCGCCTGGGAGCCGCCATCCAGCAGCCGCACAGGTGCCGCTGCGGCTCAATGACCGACCGATGGGGCCACCACAGTCTGTCGTGCTGCCACAACGTCGGCCGACTGCCGCGTCACACTGCCCTGAACGACATCGTTCATCGCAGTTTGGCGTCGGCAGGAGTCGCGGCAGTGCTGGAACCTCGCGGTCTGAACCGAGGCGACGGCCGCCGACCGGACGGGATCACCATCTTTCCCTTCCGGCGTGGCAAATCACTGGCTTGGGATGCAACGTGCACCAACACTTTCAGCAGAGCACACCTGTTGGAGGGTGCAGTCGCTCCCGGGGCAGCGGCTCGGGCGGCCGAGGAGACTAAAAGACGGCGCTACTTGGACCTGAGCCAGCGGTATGACTTCGCGCCGCTGGCCGTCGAAACGACCGGCGTGTTGGGGTCCACATTCGACGACCTCATCAAGATCATCGGTCGTCGAATAACAGAGCGTTCTGGAGAGCCGCGCTAGACGGCCTGGCTCTGACAGCGGGTCAGTCTGGCGGTCGTGCGCGGCAACGCGGCAGCTATCACCGGGCTGCTGAACTGATGTGTTTGTGTGTGCGTGTTTGTCAGTTTTATATCGTGTTTTGTATGAGTGTATGATTGTGTATGTATAATATAATGTGTGTGTGTAAAAAAAAAAAACAAAAAAAAAAACAAACAAACACATACACACACATACAAATTAACACACACACAAACACATCACTAACATTTTGAAATCACATATGCTGTTGTATTGTGTTCATACAAAACGACATAAGATTGTGTGTGAAATGTTCAGTGTCATTTGATTGAGTTGTATTTATATGAGTGTTGATTGTAACTATATCCAGCAGGTTCACTAAGCTATGGCCATCCCGTAATTGAATTATTGTAAATATTTGCACCGCGAAATTCGCTAGAAAAAAGTTAGATTAAAATTAAATCGCAAATTTGTTTACTTGTCGTTATTTACGCTCAGTCGAAAGGACAGAGTGCAAATATTTGCAAGTAGTTTTGCAAGCTCTCACAAAATTACAACCGATTTTCTAGTTATGCTAATATGATGTTGCAGATTTTGATGTTGGGCGTGTCCGGTGTGGGCAAGACCTCGTTGATCAACCAATTTATGACGTCAGAATATATCGACACTTACAATGCCAGCCTGGGTAAGTGCGGTGAGTTTTTAATAATCAATATCTTTATCATTAATTATATTGTTTTTTATATTTTTATCAAACTCAATGAAAAAGGTGATATGGGAGGAGATTGGACGCTAAACGTTGCATAACTGCAATCTGCATGCATCTTGATCATCAACGGACACACAGAGAAGCAATGAATAGCATGATAAAAGAAATTGAGACACACTGATAAAATTAAATCAGGAATGGCGAAATCAGATATAATCACAACTGCAAACATTCCAAACATTCTAAAATGATTCAAATCATTCAGATAATTCAAATCATTCAAATCATTCGAAACATTCAAATCATTCAAATCATTCAAAACATTCAAAACATTCAAAACATTCAGAGCATTCAAATAATTCAAATCATTCACATCATTAAAATCATTCAAAACATTCAAAACATTCAAAACATTCAAAACATTCAAATCATTCAAATCATTCGAAACATTAAAATTATTCAAAACATTCAAAACATTCAATGCATTAAAAACATTCAAAACATTCAAAACATTCAACTCATTCAAATCATTCAAAACATTAAAATTATTCAAAACATTCAAATCATTCAAATCATTCAAAACATTCAAAACATTCGAAACATTCAAAACATTCAAATCATTCAAATCATTCAAAACATTAAAATTATTCAAGACATTCAAAACATTCAATGCATTCAAAACATTCAAAACATTCAAAACATTCAAAACATTCAAAACATTCAAAACATTCAACTCATTCAAATCATTCAAAACATTCAACTCATTCAAATCATTCAAAACATTAAAATTATTCAAAACATTCAAATCATTCAAATCATTCAAAACATTCAAAACATTCGAAACATTCAAAACATTCAAATCATTCAAATCATTCAAATCATTCAAAACATTAAAATTATTCAAAACATTCAAAACATTCAAAACATTCAAAACATTCAAATCATTCAAATCATTCAAAACATTCAAATTATTCAAATCATTCAAAACATTCAAAACATTCGAAACATTCAAAACATTCAAAACATTCAAATCATTCAAATCATTCAAAACATTAAAATTATTCAAAACATTCAAAACATTCAAAACATTCAAATCATTCAAATCATTCAAATCACTTAAATTATTCAAAACATTCAAATTATTCAAAACATTCAAATAATTCAAAACATTCAAATCATTCAAAACATTCAAAACATTCAAAACATTCAAATAATTCAAAACATTCAAATCATTCAAAACATTCAAAACATTCAAAACATTCAAATCATTCAAATCATTCAAAACATTCAAAACATTCAAAACATTCAAAACATTCAAATCATTCAAATCATTCAAAACATTCAAATTATTCAAAACATTCAAAACATTCAAAACATTCAAAACATTCAAATCATTCAAATCACTTAAATTATTCAAAACATTCAAATTATTCAAAACATTCAAATAATTCAAAACATTCAAATAATTCAAAACATTCAAATCATTCAAAACATTCAAAACATTCAAAACATTCAAATAATTCAAAACATTCAAATCATTCAAAACATTCAAAACATTTAAAACATTCAAATCATTCAAATCATTCAAAACATTCAAAACATTCAAAACATTCAAAACATTCAAATCATTCAAATCATTCAAAACATTCAAATTATTCAAAACATTCAAAACATTCAAAACATTCAAATCATTCAAATCACATAAAATATTCAAATCATTCAAAACATTCAAAACATTCAAAACATTCAAAACATTCAAAACATTCAAAACATTCAAAACATTCAAAACATTCAAATCATTCAAAACATTCAAATCATTCAAAACATTCAAATCATTCAATCATGCAAATCATTCAAATACTTCAAAAAATTCAAAACATTCAAATCATTTAAATTATTCAGTGTTCATGAGTGCGTTTGGCACAGCGTTTTAGGAAAACGTCTTGTTTTTCAATGGACTTTAAGGTCGAGGTATGGTTAGACAGTATATATATATACAGTATGTATATATATAGCACAAACATTCACACACGCACACACACACACACACAGACACACACACACACACACACACACACACACACACACACACACACACACTGCTTCAGATGCACTGCAAATGGGAAATATCGAGCAAAAATTATAACAACAAGAAAACATTGCAGAAACTTATAAAACTTGAAAAATAAATTATTAAACATCAATAGTCTAATTTTCAATATGCCAATTGCATTAGAATATATATATATATATATATATATATAATGTATATATGCCAATTGCATTATAATTTAATATTAATAAAATTTAAATTTAACTTGAAAATTAATTTGTACTAAATTTTACATACAAAATTTCCAAGATATATGTTTTCAAGGACGTGTGTGTCAGTGTGTGTATGTGTGTCAGTGTGTGTGTATGTGTTTCAGTGTATGTATGTGTCAGTGTGTGTGTGTGTGTGTGTGTGTGTATGTGCGTTAGTGCTGGGGGAATTGACGTTATAATGGTATGGTGGGGTATATTTATGCATACCATATGAGTATACCGCCAGCTTCCGTTCTCCTGTGGACTCCCCACGAGGGGGGAGGGGTAAACAGATTGGCTTGTCCATCCTGGTTAGAATGACACGGCGCTGAACTCTAGTGAAACCAGCTTGTCATCGTCAGCAACAGCCGAACACGTGTTTGATATATGGGACAAAATTGCAATATTGCAACAACAGAGATAATATAAATTTATTCAAAATTATATTTTAATAAAGTTTAAATTATATTTGAAAATTACATTGTATTAAATTTTAAATATAATTTCTACAAGAGATATGTCTTCGAGGACGTGTCAGTGTGTGTGTGTGTGTGTGTGTGTGTGTGTGTGTGTGTGTGTGTGTGTGTGTGTGTGTGTGTCTGTAGGTGAGTGTGTGTGTTCGTGATCGTGTATGTGTATGTGTGTGTGTGTGTGTGTGTGTGTGTGTGTGTGTGTGTGTGTGTGTGTGTGTGTGTGTGTGTGTGTGTGACAAGAATTTTCATGAGAACATGACACTGAAAATGTACGCATTAAACACAAACGTGCACGCAGTAAGAAACACCTACTAGGCCAGTGGTTTCCTAACTTTTCCGCAGCTTGTTACGCTAATTAGCAAGCCACATTGACACTCATGTTAGCCCTTGCACAATATCATATCAAATTTTATATTTATATATTGATAAACTAAATGACTAGAGACGAATTCTTATATTTATTGTGTTACTGTATTCTGTATCTCTAAATATTTTATTAATCCTAATAGCAGATACCGAAATGGTTATTTTGATTTTCAAAACCCCGAACAATTTCTCAATTAACCCCAGGGGGGGGGGGGGGGTGATTCGCCCCCAGGCTGCTCGAACCAGTGTGCTAGACGTTCAGAATGAAATTTAAGATTCGGAAAAATATTCAATTTCTATTTAACACAGCAAGTTAGTTCTGGTTATATTTGATCAAATCACCGATTTTCGCTGACACGCACAGACGATGAGTTCGGAGAGAAGTCCGTATCCGTTCTGCTCGACGGAGAGGAATCCGAGATGATCTTCATTGATCATCCGGCGCACGAGATGTCGGTGAGAGATCGCATGTGGGATCACACAAGATCACTATCAATAATGAATCACTTGGGGATCATTGGAATTTTAAGGGGACTCATGGAGTTATTATTGTAAATTGTTGTATCAATAATACTTAAATTATTCCTGAATATGTCTCTTAACTGTAAATATTATTAATGTATTAAATATTACTATAATTATAACCTGTTGTTGTATTTTGAATATTTTTATATATTTTTCTAAGCATGGGCGCCGTTTCTGCACTATATACGCTGACGCAGACACACACACACACACACACACACACACACACACACACACACACACACACACACACACACACACACACACACACACACACACATACACACTATAGAGGAGTGACAAATTGGGCATGGCTTTTAATGCTAGCAAGTGTCACGTGATGAAATTTGGCAGAAGTGAATGCCGACCGTCGATGTGTTATACGTTGGGCGATCACAGTCTATATACGGTCAACGTTGAACGAGACTTGGGTGTCACAGTTGATCAAACACTGTCGCCGGAGAGGCATATTACAAGAATAGTGAATGTGACCTTCAGAACAATAAAGAATGCTAGAGCTTTATTTAATCACTTGGATGAAGAGATGATAAGGAAATTGATGATGAGTATTATTAGGCCACCATTAGAAAACGCTGTAGTAATATGGGCTCCGCACAAGAAAAATCATATAGCAAGAATAGAGAAAGTACAACGAGTAGCAACCAAGTTAGTAGCAAAATTGAGGACATTAACTTATGAGGAGAGGCTAGAGAGAGTTGGGTTACCTACATTAGCGATCAGAAAATTAAGGGGTGATTTAATATACGTATTTAAGCATAGCATTGGCGAAGACAAACTGGATAGAAAATGTTGGGTAGTTTGGAGTGAGAGAGATCGAAGGGGACACAATAAATGCCTTAGGCAGACCAGAGTGGTTAGGGATTGTAATAGGTATTCGTATTGTGTATGTACAGTGTGATGAAATCGTGTAACCGCGTAGGTGTGTTTGTATGTCTGTATGTATGTGTATGTTCAAGTGCGCGAATGGTGTGCCTGCTCTTTTCCATGAATACGAGTTACCGTGTATATGCGTGTATATGTCTGCGTGTGCGTATGGTTCATGTGACTTGGCTTGTCACGTGACTCGAGTACTGTGTGCTGATTGTTCGGTGTACTTTGACATTGTGACGTGTGACGGCTGTGCGTGTGGCTGAAGCGAGCTACAAGCAGTCTGGTTTTGAGCGTTGTGAGTGTTGGTGGTGTTCGTGTGTTGGTGGTTTATTTGTAATTGTGGTTGGTGCGAGGCCACAAAGTGTTTATTGTTTATTATAAGTTGTGTTTTCAAGAGTGCATTTCAGTGCTATCATTTCATTGTCGTCATCATCTTCATTGAATACATCTCTATTTACGCTACAAGCTATTTCGGCAATAATCATCACAATGTCTATCGAAGAATCGAAGGCTCCTCTGCATGTCCAGTCGTCTTTCGACGTGAAGTTGGTTCCGGAATTTCGTGGTGACGTCGGTGAAAACGTATCAGAGTGGCTAAGTCGTCTCAAGTGGACCTGTCGTCTTCATGGAGTGCGGGACCTGGTTTCAGTTGTACCACTGAGACTATTCGGTCACGCATACAAAGTGTATGATCAGATTCCCGAGAACGACAAGTTTGACATCGAAACAGTGGAGAAGACATTGCGCGACGCTTTTGATGTCGATTCGCTCGCAGCGTACGAGCTGCTGCAGCGTCGTCGCTTGCAGCCGTGCGAACCAGTGGATACATATCTGGCAGACATAAAAAGGCTTAATCAAATTGCGGGAGGCATGAGCGAAAAAACTATATCAGGAGCGTTTCTTTTTGGGTTACCTGAGCACGTGAGGTCATCTCTGAGAAACAGTGCAAGGATAGAGACTCTCAGCTTGCATCAGTTGTTGGAGAGAGCAAGAATGCTTGTTGCAGATAATTGCCGCACAAGCAATGTAGCAGCTGCCACCGTTGGCAAAGCATCAACCGGTAGCCGTACAAATCGCCGAAGTCGAGATGTCATCTGCTTCAAGTGCGGAGAATCAGGCCATTTTGCCAGGGGATGCGCCGGGTCTTTTCACAGAGACAATTTGATCAAAGATGGTAACACCCGTGTAGTGCGATGTTACCGATGTGGCGAGACCGGTCATGTAAGCCCAAGATGTCCGGGAAACGACAACGGAGAAGCAGCGAATGCGCCGGCTCCTTCTCCGCAGCATCAGTGAGCGTCTCCGCTCCTACGGCGCACATGCGTGTCAATGGTGTGCATTGTGATGTTTTGGTTGATACTGGCTGCAGTAAATGTTTGATATACGCTGCACTATGCAGAGAGCAATCAAAGGCATATACTGGTCTAGTTCTGATCAACGGGTCAAGACAAGCATCAGAAGGTGTGACAAGTGTGCGACTGCGGGACGCATTTGGTCGTGTAGTTATTGTTGAAGCTATTGTTGTGAATTTTATTCCCTTGAATTTCAATTTTGTAAATAAATAAATATAGTTTCCCAAATAGGTGTATCGACGTTTGGAATAGTCTTGAAAAGTATGTAGTGGAATCAAGTAGTATTGGACAATTTAAGCGTAGATTAGACAATAGTGCGTTTGGAGACAGGACAGTCTGAGCCTTGCTCATATCCTGTACAACAACAACAACAACATGTATTTGTTATAGCGCACCGAAGGGCTCGGGCGCGACACGATTATAAACAGTTGGGAACACGGAATACAACTAACAGGACAGATGCAAAGGAAGTAAACTACAAATATGCAATAAATGACAATAAATATAGAGACAAAATATGGGCAAAACATACAAAACAGACGGACATGACGGACAAGACAACACGACTGAAACATAATGACAACACAACACAAAAAACACAACTCGGGAGAATATAGTCATAGCGTAGATAAAGTAAGCATGCAAATGAGAGAAGGAATACGAGTAAGAACAGGCTAAAGTAACATGTTATAATGATGCAAAAGGTGTGAGAGTGTGGGAGACTGGGTCAAAAAAGAGGTCAAAAAGAGCTGAGAGCTTAGAGCGAAAAAAATTGTAGGAAAGAGAAGAAGTAGTGTGAGCTGGGATGGAGTTGTAAAGGCGAGGGGTGGAAGAAGAATGATTTGGAGGACCAAGGAGATTCATTTACAGCACGAGGGCAGACAAGGGGAAGAGGAATTCGGGAAGGAGTGAGGCAAGGAGTGAGGAGAAGGCGGAGATAGGATGGCTGATGAGGATCGTGGAGAAGCTTATATATCAGACAAAACAGGCGAAAGAGGAATAATAGGGAGCCAGCGAAATTGAAAAAGAAATTGAGAAGTGTGACGACAATGAACAGGATGAAGGACAAAACGGACAAACACAGCAGCTAGTGAGTACTAGTGAGCAGAGCCGTTGCGAGGACTTATGAGCCCCCCCCCCCCCCCCGAAGGCAACACTTGGGGCCCCTCGCGAAGGCAGCACGGGGCCCCCCCGAAGGCAACACTTGGGGCCCCCCGAAGGCAACACCTGGGGCCCCTATTATAAATATACCTTCAAATAATGAATTTATATATTATATATAATCACATAATACAAGCTCAGGTGAAAACATCTGAGCAAAAAGGTAAAGGCTATACATAATATGATATATTTTAATGTCATACGTGAAGCAACGGGGCCCCTCAGCACTCGGGGGCCCCCCGGCCGGGGGGTAAGGGGGGCGGTTGCTACGGCTCTGCTAGTGAGTACACTGACACATATACACACACACACACGGTCACATTAATTGATGGCTCGGTGAATATGCACAATTGCTTGAATATGTTGATTAATTGTTGTTATTGGTTGCAATTTGCCCGATGTGCAGGTACTAAAAAACGGTAAAATAGGCGGGCAAAAAAGGCACGATAAAACAGCAAAATAAACAAATATAGCCATTTATCAAATCCACGAGAGGCATTATTGTTGGTCAATTGCATTGGTAACATAATAACCGGTGTTTATACACTTATAAAACCATTATTTCAATGTTTTTAAGAGTCAAATAGTTTACACGATCGTGGAGAATATACTTGAAGAGTTAAAAGTTCTTTCAACGTCTACAAACGTGATTGGATCATATATAAAGCGTGGAAGATTATTTACACCTGAATAAGACACAGCTTCAAAGTTGTCCTCATCAATGATCTTAGAATTTTTTAGCTGCACAAAATCTTAATTTACGTCAAGTGCGTTTCTGATGCTCGCCTATACATCACGCGCATTTTCACCAGAAACTGGATTTATGTTGTATACAGTGTGTATATAGTGGACCCCAACTATTTAAATTTCTTTCCCGCTATTTATCAATTCACTTGGGGTAATATCAAAAGATGTGTGTTTATAAACACAAAATATTGCCGCATTGATTTGATCGGAGGAGACTTCATCATTTTGGCACATTCTGAAAGTTCTTCTAGCCCGTTCGTTCACACTAGCTCCGCTCATGTACAACCCTTACAGATACATACACAGGCATGCAGACATACAATACACAAACCTCACACACACAACCAATACTTAATTTATATTAAGTATTTGCACAACCCACGCACTTACGACTAGAAGATGGAATTCAGCAACAATGCAGGCAGGAACTCATCGAGAGTGTATTGCTATACACACAATACTCTGTCTCTGTCGATACGTGATCCATACTCTTCCACTCAGCAGATGTAACGTTAGCTGTTATCTGAGAGCGATCAAACATACAAAGCCGTATAGAAATACATCTGAGATGCGTACTGGAGATGAACGTCGATGCAGAATAGCCAATATATGTCTCTGCTACCCCGTCTCAGTGATGTGAATGCGAAATCAAGCCTAGCTGTAAGACATCTGTATACTATTATCTGTAATCGCATTTACTTGAAAGCCTTCGATATGAATTTATATGATTTTTTTGATGAAATATAGTCAATATTTTTGACAATTTTGCAAAATAGGCATTTATCTGGAAAAAACCCTAAAATAGGCAAATATAGGCATTGATGGCATTTTGCCTGAACATCCGGTCTTTAGTAATGAGTAATGAGATGTAGTAATGAGATGTAGTAATGAGATGTAGTCATGAGATGCAGTAATGAGATGTAGTAATGAGATGTAGTAATGAGATGTAGTAATGAGATGTAGTAATGAGATGTAGTAATGAGATGTAGTAATGAGATGTAGTAATGAGATGTAGTAATGAGATGTAGTAATGAGATGTAGTAATGAGATGTAGTAATGAGATGTAGTAATGAGATGTAGTAATGAGATGTAGTAATGAGATGTAGTAATGAGATGTAGTAATGAGATGTAGTAATGAGATGTAGTAATGAGATGTAGTAATGAGATGTAGTAATGAGATGTAGTAATGAGATGTAGTAATGAGATGTAGTAATGAGATGTAGTAATGAGATGTAGTAATGAGATGTAGTAATGAGATGTAGTAATGAGATGTAGTAATGAGATGTAGTAATGAGATGTAGTAATGAGATGTAGTAATGAGATGTAGTAATGAGATGTAGTAATGAGATGTAGTAATGATATGTAGTAATGAGATGTAGTAATGAGATGTAGTAATTAGATGTAGTAATGAGATGTAGTAATGACAAAGGCGGATCCAGAGGGGGGGATCAGGGGGCTGAAGCCCCCCGAAAATGTTTCCATCAACTCCTTATAACCAAGAGGTTCACTAAAAGAGGTCAAGACAAATATCCTTCTGTAGAATTTGTTTATATAAGTATTATCGCAAAGACGTTGCATAATGATGCATGTACATGACTGGACGCCCCCAAATTTTAGCCCCCAACCCCAATTTTTTTTATTTCAGCCCCTCCAAAAATTACACTGCATCCGCCACTGAGTAATGAGTAATGTCTAGTAATGAGTAATGTCTAGTAATGCACAGGGCTGGCTATTATAACGAGGGTTAAGTCAGGAACGATACACCAATACATTTATTCATTACATATTTGATGCACATAAATGCACAAATACAATATTTCCACAGGGTTTGTATTAATCATATTGTGTTATTACTTCTGCTGTGTGTGTATGTGTGTGTGTGTCATTGGTTTTGTTTATTTGTTAATTTATAATCCGGATTTTTATCGTTTGATTGTGGCAAAATATTTTGCAATAAAACTAAATAAACACTAATCACAAATAACATACAGCTAATTAAATTTTTCACTCTTCACGTTAGCTTTGGCTTAAAACCAAAAATTAATATATATATATATATATATATATATATATATATATCTTATAAATCACTGCGCAATATGTTTTCAATTTGTCAATTGACCGATTGCGGCGATGGATAACGAATGCAAATTACAGTATGTGTGATTTTCGAAACAGAAAAAAACTAAACTACATATATACAATATATTAATGATATATATGTAACTATATAAATATATATATATATATATATATATATATATATATATATATATATATATATATATATATATATATATATATATACAGAGCCGTAGCAACCGCCCCCCTTACCCCCCGGCCGGGGGCCCCCGAGTGCTGAGGGGCCCCGTTGCTTCACGTATGACATAAAAATTTATCATATTATGTATAGCCTTTACCTTTTTTGCTCAGATGTTTTCACCTGAGCTTGTATTATGTGATTATGTCTAATAAATATATTCATTATTTCATGGTTAATTTATAATGGGGGCCCCAAGTGCTGCCTTCGGGGGGCCCCAAGTGTTGCCTTCGGGGGGGGCCTCATAAGTCATCAAAACGGCTGTGTATATATATGTGCATCATTCCGTATATACAATAATAATAATTCCAATTTAGCCAATGTAAATACAAATAGAGACACGTGTCGACAAGGAAATTGGCGCGAAAATTTGGCGCCATTATTTTGCACGCGAGCTGGTTTTCTCATGAACTCATTAGGTTTGTGGCAATTGACCTGCCGATAATTAGCCACTGATTGATTGTTGCTCTCCTTATACACCCTAGTCATTGTGTGTGTGTGTGTGTGTGTGTGTGTGTGTGTGTGTGTGTGTGTGTGTGTGTGTGTGTGTGTGTGTGTGTGTGTGTGTGTGTGTGTGTGTGTGTGTGTGTGTGTATCGATCGGTGATAATTGGCGCTGAAAACAATTTGCGCTCATACAAATGGATTTTTTTCTGACAAGAATAGTATGTATTTATTTTGTGTTTTTGCCACTTGCGCTTTTTCTCGGCTTCGCTTTTTTCCCTCATCAATTATATTATTCATTATTATTATTATTTATTACAGGCAAGTACAGTAGCATGGGGGAAGAGTGCACAAGCACTATTACCACCCTGCGCTGGCCCCATCTACAACGAAGCGCTAAAAAAAATCGACAGATATAATGAATTCGAAAGGTGGCTTCAGTGAGGAGAATGAAGACTAATGAAGAAAGAAGCAAAAACAAATTCACGATGAATCAAATTAAATTTTCAAATAAAAAGCTAAACAAATGTGTACATGTACAAAGTCGTGCAATTTTCAACGCCCACGCTTGGGAAATACATTGCCGATTCAATATTGTTGTGTTCACGTTGCCTGCACACAATGCACTCAAGTGACGGCCTTGTATGCAAATGAGCTTGTTGCTGTGTGGGTCGATGCGCAATGTCAAGCTGAAAGTTCAGCAATCAAGTAGAAAATGCTGCCACACTCAGCAGTCTGTCGCCGGGATCCACTCGGGGGTGTGGGACCCAAAAGTCAGCGGAATGGAACTCGAGTTCCAAGTGCTGCCATCAATTATCAGTGGTGTATTAAAAATAAAACTATCAATAATTATGTTTTTCTCTAAGAATCCCGGGTCTTAAGTACAGTAAATTCAAGCGATTGAAATACTCGAGGATCTGGAAGACATGCTGGCAAATAATAGGATTGGTGATAAGTATTTGAACAGTCAAGTAAGTCGGGGTATTATGGAACCTCATTCGACAATCCACCGGGGTATGCAACCATCAAAAGGTTGAGAACCACTGGTCCATAGTCTCGTGGAATTTTGTGATCAATGTGTAGAGGTGGGGAGGTAGGAGAGGGGGGGTTATATGATGGTAGGGAGGGGCAGTTGGGGGTGATAGGGGGGGGGGGGGGTTAATATGCAGGCGCATATCGTGTTACGCCTTGATGAGATCATTATGATGTGCCCGACAGCTGCTAACGAGAAATTTGAGATGTACGCTGTTATTTCGACTTCATTTTGCGGCTTCGTAGAAAGCGTCCACAAAAACAACACCAACGCCAAACAATGTCTTTTTGTGCGCTGCCATTTTGTGTTTTTTTATTTTGTCTATTCATATTTTGTCCATTTTAATTTTGTCTACTTTTTGTTCATTTTAATTTTGTCTACTTTTTGTTCATTTCTATTTTGTTTTGTTTTATATTTGGTGAAGTTTTGCTTTGTCCATTTTTATTTTTTCTGCTTGCATGGGTTCATTTTTATTTTTGTCTATTTTCACATTGTCTATTTTTGTTTTGTTTATTTTCAGTTTGCTTGCTCTTATTTAACGTATTTTCATTTTCCTGTCTATATATATTTTGTGTCTATCATTCTATTCCTATTGTGGTTATTGACATCTTCTCACATTGACATTTATGACAATATTAACATTGACATCATCTGACATTATTGACATCATCTGACATTATTGACATCATCTGACATTATTGACATCTGACATTATTGACATCTGACATTATTGACATTAATGCTATTTATTCATATTTCTGTTACTATTTTGTCAATTATTATTATTTGTCCATTATTCCTTGACCTATTGCCAGTGTGTCTATTATCTCTAGTGTTTGTCTATTCTCCAGTTTGTCTATTTTTAGTTTGTCTATGATTGTTTGGTGAGTGCCAAACAGCAACATTTGACTGGTCGTGCATTCATCTGTGCATCTGTGCAACGCATCTCTGCTTTGCAATCAATTATGCTAGCGTGCGTGGAGATGAGCCACTATATATCAAATCAATGACATCGCCAGGATTATTCCGGTGGGCGGCTGGAGGAGACTAAGCAAAAGCAATGCGAGGGCTTGAGAAACTACACTCGAAATGTTCACGGTCAGAAATTTACTTTTTTTGGGGGAGGGGGGCTCAGGGGAGACTTGACACATGGGGGGGGGTTCAGCCCTCAAAGCCTCCCCCTGGGAGCCGGCCCTGACAGGCCGCGTAATTGGCTAGTTTCGGCAAGATCTCGAAAAAGTTTGTCGCCTCCTCGCTAACGAAGTCAATTAGTCAAGACGGTGCAGAATTTTTCGTCTGTGTGTGTGTGTGTGTGTGTGTCTCTCTCTCTCCCACTGGTGGCCTAATTAAAAAGTGAACACACACACACACATGCAAGATAAATCCTTCAATTGGCTACTCACGGCTGTTTGATATATTTTGCAACTCTCTAATGATGGTTATTGCAGAACATCTAGCAAGCGCACTCTCCCTAGCAAGTGCACTTCCGCACTATCCCATATGAATAATTGTATGTTCCCCATCATCACTCGCTCATCTTCCTCTCGCTCTCCTCCTTGGTCATCTCCTCAGCTTCGTGTACTCAAATCTCTTCAACGACGTCTTGAGCGTACCTGGAGGCGTTCACGATCTTCTTCCGATTGGCTTTTGTTTTGCTCCGCTCGCTCATCTTTTACTTCTGCTCTTTCTGCTGCTAAAAGTAGCTACTATAGCTCCAAACTCTCGTCCCTTTTCTCGTTCCTCCAATTCATTGTGGTCCACTCTGAACTCTCTCTGCGGTCTTCACTCTCCTGCTTTTTCCTCTCCTCTAACGGCTCCCGAGTTCTCAACATTTTTCTCTGAAAAAGTGTATTTGAATGTAAGCACGGAAAATAAAAAAGAACAAGAAAGCACAATTCCACACGATCACACCGCAACACAATGCACTAAATACTACTCTCTCCACCGAACAACGCTCTAAACTCCTGCACAAACACCACACTCTCTCTTCACCAGTAACGCACTGCCCAGCATGCACGAGCGACCGTTGACTCAGGGCGGATACCACCCGCGCACGCATGCACTCATCGCTCGCGCTTGTGTGACGCAGCTACCTCCGCGCGCGCACACAACACCGTACACAAAATCACACTCCCACGTACGCACACAAATACACATGCACGCACACACAATTATATATAGTACAAGATACAATACCATGCAATACACAATAAACATAATACATATCCCCCTGATTCTAAGAATCACTATGTCCGATTAGAATTATACACAACATAATCATTGAACCGCGCCGGACGCTGACTCTGTCGCTGTGGTCGCGTCTGCTGCTGACCGCTACTCGCCGGATCAGTCCCGGCAGTCCTCTCACCGTACACCATGACGGCAGGCTCGCCGTCGTCCGCCACGTCACCGCTCGCCTCGACCAATGAGTTCGTACCGCCACCGTTCTCCGTCTCCGCCCGTGGTCTGACATCACCCACGTGCCTGTTGATGCCATCGACGGCGACAACAAGGTCTGACACGACACTTGTGACGGTACCCCTGCGACCGACAGCATCACACCGGTCTCCGCGCTGCCTCACCCAGACAGGATCGCCGACCTCATAATCGCAGCCACGAACAGATGTGCTGCGCTGTCGCGGGAGTTCATCACGCATTCGTACTCTGTAACGATACACACCATCAACAGGTCTGCGACCGGCGTCATCCATTGGCGTCAAATTGTGCAGCATCACAGCCTCTCTCACGCTGCACTGTTTCCTCGCCACAATGGTCTTGACAGTCCGATGCGACCTCTCTGCTATGCCGTTTCCTTCTGGGCGAAAAGCACACCGATAGCGAATGCTCACACCCCAACGTTCCATCGCCCGCACAAAAGACTGTCCACGAAAAGACGTGTCGTTGTCCAGAAGTATCTCATTTGGGGGTCCACGCTCACTAAAAATATCATCGAAAATGTCCGCCACTTCATCGCTGCTGCGACTTCGAACCTTGCGCCAGAGAGAAAACCTCGAAGGACCACAATCGATGACAGACACATACAATAAATTACGCACATGCACAAAATCTGCTGCCAGTCGGTGCCAGTTTTGATTCACGCTCAGTTTCCCGTGTCTCCATTTCACTGACGCCGGGCAAATCGAATTGCAGATGTCACACGACCTCACAACATCTGCGACTTCCCGCTTGCTCACGTAAAGCTTTTTCCTCCGGCAAAAGTACCGCGTTCGGTGGATGCCCGGATGTCCGGCGTCGTGGTGAATCTGCCTGATGCGAGAACGCACGTCAGTCGGTTCAGCACCTGCGGCACACACTGATTTGTCCTGTTTCAACCAGTGACCAGGCACACGAGTCAGGCAATCTGCTTTATTCTTCTCAGACGCCACCTTCATTACTTCAACCGTCAAGTCGTACTCGTCCAACAATCCACCGATGATCTCTAGTCGGCGCCTGATCAGCAACTCACTACAGGCAGTGGTCCTGACACGCTCCTTTGCCGTTAGGAGTCCCCTGAGCCATACATGCACCGTGGATGAATCTGTGAAAAGCCGAATTTTTCGAAATTTTAGCTTGATCGCCAGTCCAAGCCCCTTTATCACGGCCTCTAGCTCACTAAGGTTTATGTGGTGGCTGTCCCTTCTCAACCAGCAAGCATCCTCCACTGTCTCGCCATTTACCTCAACCAACGCACCAATGGCTATGTTGCTGGCGTCCACCCATACATTCGCCGAATCACCATCGATCTTCCACACGCCTCTCACGGGATCGCTATGCTGTAGTCTCGACATCACTTCGTTCACATGACTCTGGAGTGCCGAGTCACAAATCGGTTCGTCCCAGCTGTTTGTCGCTTCGGATGCAAGTCGCTTGATGTACGAAGCGGCAACTCGCAGCCAGCCACCGACAGGATAATGCGACACTACAGTGCTGCATAGTGAAAACACGACTCGTCTCGTGAGCTGTTCCGGACACTCACCCACGGCATTGTCCCTTTTCCACATCAGCTTGCCAGACTCTGACGAAAACACGTGTAAGCCGAGCACTCGGGTTCCGTCAGAGAGCTTTTCAATCTCTTTCGATTCAAGGCCGTACTTGGCAAAGTGCTCCTTCACCGCTTCGGGTGACACAATGTTTCCGTCAATGAGAACATCGTCAACATATGCCGATGTCCCACGTCTTATCTGGTCGTTCTGTGCCATCACCGAGTCGACCACCGTATGCATGATCATGGGCGCCTCACTCAACCCGAATCCAAGCCTGGTCAAGCAGTACAACACACCATTGAACTTCACCGTCTGGAAAGGCCACAATGAACTGTCAACTGATATCTGCAGGTAGGCTTTCTTGAGGTCCATGATAAACACATTGTCTCCCTTCATCCGCCATTCCCTCAGCTTCTCATTGCATACGTCAGCATCTGCAGAACGAGTGTCAATGTGTTTATTTAATTCTCGGAAATCGAGGACCGGTCTCACTTTGTTCTTGTTCTTTTGGGTTACTGCCATCAGTGGAATCAAACAGCGGGCAGGCCCATGTACACTTTCATCATAGGGAATCAACCATTTGTTGCTGATCCACTCATTGATCTCTCTGTCGAATGCCTCCTTGGCGTGTTGCCTCACATGATATTGTGCAGTTTCGTTTGTCAAACGCTGCGGCTCGTGGTCGTCAAGCCATTTCCACTTGCAAGTCCACATGTTTTTAGCTGCATCGAACCGTGCCTCATGTCCAGGTTTTGACTCAAGAATATCACCAGCCGCAGCACAGTATGCAGCCTTGGTACTCACTTGAAAATGCACCCCACCGTCAGCACGTACGCAAACACCCCCCAGCGCTGATATGGCGTTCATTCCCAGAATCGCATCATATCCCATCGGCTTGTGCTGCACAACAAGTGCTTTTACAACAACTGACTGTTTCTCGACACTCACACGACATTCACCAACACCCGAACAGTCAAAGCTCATGCCACCCAAAGTATTCACATGAGTCGTTACTGGTGTCCATGTTTTACAAACACCGCTCCACACAATACAGCGAGAACAACCGGTATCAACAAGCACACAAGACTCACGTTGATCAATAAACACAGAGACTGAAGGAAGCGCCTCATTGCTCACTGAGGAGAGGGTGCTGGCGCTGACGAACCCTCTCCTTCCTCGTTTCCCTGACAGTCCTTCGCCATGTGACCCAACTTGGAACAATTGTAACATCGCATCCGATATTTCCTTTTGGGGCACTCTCTACTCAAGTGACCAGTCTGATTGCAAATATAGCATTTTCGGGGTGAAAGCGACCCGGCATTGGCGGCTAGACAGTTCGGCGGGCTTTTTGTCGTTTGTAACACCATGCGAGTTCTGCTCGTAATATCACTCAGCGACAGAGACTCTGACACTGTGCTTGCACGAATACTGGTCGCCACGTGCTCGGGTAGGCCATTTACAAATGCACATATCAGCAGATTATCGGATACGCCACCGAATGAAACTGCAAGCTTTTTTAAGTCTGCCAAATATACGTCAGGCGACTCACCTTCTTGCAGACGACGACTGGTGAACAGGGCGTATGCACGGAATCTGTCCACTCCAAACGCCGAGAACAAAGCGCTGCGAGTTCCTTTCGCGCAACGGCGAATTTCATCCGGCAGTTGGGACCACACAACAAACGCACCTTTTGAGAGACGTAGTGGCACTACGCTCATCACATCGACGCCTTTGAGCTGACACATCATCTCCGTGCGAGTCCACCATTCCACAATGTCACTCTGACCATCAAATTCTGGTATCACGCGAGCGTCGAAACCACATGAAGACTCCATTTTTCGAAGGGCCGGTTAGCTTGTATTTGAATGTAAGCACGGAAAATAAAAAAGAACAAGAAAGCACAATTCCACACGATCACACCGCAACACAATGCACTAAATACTACTCTCTCCACCGAACAACGCTCTAAACTCCTGCACAAACACCACACTCTCTCTTCACCAGTAACGCACTGCCCAGCATGCACGAGCGACCGTTGACTCAGGGCGGATACCACCCGCGCACGCATGCACTCATCGCTCGCGCTTGTGTGACGCAGCTACCTCCGCGCGCGCACACAACACCGTACACAAAATCACACTCCCACGTACGCACACAAATACACATGCACGCACACACAATTATATATAGTACAAGATACAATACCATGCAATACACAATAAACATAATACAAAAAGTGAAACACACAATCGAGTATTCCCACCAATTGTGCTGCTCTCACTCACACTTCCACTCATCACCGGTTTACGTCCTTCTCTCACATTGATCTTCATGGTATCCTTTACCTCGTTTCCTCTTCCAAGCTATCCTTCTCACCAGCTGATCCCATTAACTTCCTTGCTATCTCCAAATCCCTTCCTTCCCTGGTTCCTTATCTCCTGCATCTTATCAACTCCTCTTATTTTCACGGCCAGTTTCTCGCTGACAAACATGCAATCGTCCGTCCGGTTCTTAAGAAACAGGAGCTTGATCCTTCTATACTTAGTAACTATCGTCCTATATCTCTTCTGAGCTTTGCTTCTAAACTTCTCGAGTCCGCTATCTCCGCACAACTTTCTCCTTTCATCTGTCAGCTTCTTGATCATTTCCAATCCGGGTTTCGCCCTTCTCATTCTACCGAATCAGTTCTTCTTTCTATCTCCAATGGCATCCTTTCACACTTCTCGTACCGTCGGTCTGTTTTTCTCGTTCTTCTCGATATTTCCTCCGCCTTCGACCTTGTTAATCACTCTATCCTAATTCACAACTTCTCTCATCTTGGTATCTCGTCTTCTGCTCTCTCTCTCTCCTTAAATCTTACTTTTCGGGGAGGACCTACTCTGTCAAGTTCAATTCCTCTGTATCTGATCCTATCCATTTTTCATCAGGTGTCCCTCAGGGATCTATTCTTGGTCCGATACACTTTAACCTTTACATGTCTTCCCTCTGTCCTATACTTCGCAAGTATTCCATCTCATTTCATGTCTACGCTGATGACATTCAGTTCTATATCCCTCTTCCTTTTCCTTCTCCGTCTTTTCTCTCTGACATCCTATCCACCATCTCTTTTTGGGCTTCGTGCCATCACCTTCTCCTCAACTCGTCCAAGTCTGAGTTTCTGGCTCTTCATCCTCCTCGTATTCTTCCTCCTCGCTTACCTCTTATCCTATCATCGACAGTTGGCAATCTCGGAGTTATTTTTGACTCATCTCTCTCTTCCTCCGACAACATCCTCTCTGTCGCCCGCACTTGTCGTCTTATCTTGAGGTCCTTTTATCCTATACGCTCATATCTTGACAGACCTTCCGCAATCAAACTTATTCACTCTTATGTATTCTCTAGACTCGACTATTGTTATTCTTTGTACATCCATGCTCCCCGTCGTTTTCTTAAAATCCTACGAGGTATAAATCAATCTAGTCGTTGAACAAAAGTGATATTCGTGGAGATGTATATTCAAACTCACGAATGTTTTTCCCTGGAAAATGACACCAATAACGAAATAAACAACAATAAAGAGATACACTGACACGCACAATATCAATTGAACCCCACACCCAGTACAGTACAGTAGCGTGATAGAGACCCACACGTTCAAGCGTATAGACCGGGCTTACGTATTGAGCTGTGCAACGCAATTATGCACTGATATATTGCTATCACAGATGCAATCAGGTGAGAGGGCCAATTGATACGATATCAATCACAAACACAATACGAATTCTATTACAGATGTTTACATAACATACTCACATTAAAAAGTCGAAATATCGTACTAACGCACACACTCGCCGTTCCACTGATAGTACACAAATTGAACTGGGTTACACCAACACAAGTTCACATTCACTGGTCAAGTTCAAGTTCATTCACCCGTTGTGATTCACCCGTTGAAACTAACGCCATCTACCGTTGGAGTTTTCATTATTCGACAGTCGTTTTGTCCTTCATCCTGTTCCTTGTCGTCACACTTCTCAATTTCGTTCTCCATTTCGCTGGCTCCCTATTATTCCACGTATTCACTTTCGCTTGTGTTGTCTGATATATAAGCTTCTCCACGATCCTCATCAGCCATCCTATCTCCGCCTTCTCACTCCTTGCCTCAATCCTTCCCGAATTCCTCTTCCCCTTGTCTGCCCTCGTGCTGTAAATGAATCTTCTTGGTCCTCCAAATCATTCTTTTTTTTCGCCCCTCGCCTTTACAACTCCATCCCAGCTCACACTACTTCTTCTCTTTCCTACAATTCTTTCCGCTCTAAGCTCTCCAAACACCTTTTTGACCTCTCTTTTGACCCAGTCTTCCCACTCTCACAACTTTTGCATCACTATAACCTGTTACTTTAGCCTGTTCTTACTCGTATTCCTTCTCTCATTTGCATGCTTACTTTATCTACGCTATGACTATATTCTCCCGAGTTGTGTTTGCTGTGTTGTGTTGTCATTATGTTTCAGTCGTGTTGTCTTGTCCGTCATGTCCGTCTGTTTTGTATGTTTTGCCCATATTTCGTCTCTTTATCTATTGTCTTTTATTGCATATTTGTAGTTTACTTCTTTTGCATCTGTCCTGCTAGCTGTACTCCGTGTTACCAACTGTTTATAATCGTGTAGCGCCCGAGCTCTTCGGTGCGCTATAACAAATACCTGTTGTTATTGTTGTTGCCCATGTGGTCTCACCTCGACCACAGCTCCGGATCGGTCCCAATGTATATGTCGGCCTGTTTGATTTTGAACAAGTACCTTATCACCCATTGCTAAAGGATGTAGCCGACGCGTACCTGGACGGAGTGTGTCTACCTGTTTAGCGAACCGTACTATCAACGCTTCTTCATGTTTGAGCCAGTTGTCTCGCCATATGGGGTGAACTACATTGTTGTCGAATATCTGCGTCCCTTTTGCGACTGGCAACAGGTCACGAATATTTCTGCCGAATACTACTTGCGATGGTGACATCGAGGTTTCTGGGTCTGGTGTATTGCGATACTGCAGCAATCCGGCGGAAATCGCTTCCGTGTCGATGCCAACTTCAGCACTGGTGTGCGATTTCATCAATCTTTTCAAAGATTTTACCGCTATTTCTGCGCGTCCATTAGCTTGAGCATGGTAAGCGGACGACACACGATGTGATATGCCCCATCGTTGAAGAAAATCTTCTGTTTATTTGGCAGTAAATTCAGCGCCACCATCGGTGCTAATCTCTTGTGGTACGCCGAAAGTAGAGCAATAGTTGAGGAGGGCTTTCAAGAAGCCTTTGGTGCCTGTGGATGACGCTACAATGTGTGGCCATCCGCTGAACCGATCAACGATCACCAAGTAATGCGTACCTTGAAGCTCAAAATAATCCGCAGCGATTGATTGAAACGGACTGGTTGGAGTGACAGGCGTGGCTGGAGGCATGCGCGCTTGTGACGGTGACATAAACCAGCAGTCTTGGCATCTGGCCCTGGTGTTCTCGATGTATTTGGATAGTTGAGGCCAGAATACCACACCCGCTGCTCTATTCAACATTTTAGTTGTACCTTGATGTGCTGAGTGGAGAACTCGGAGTACCTCTTCGCGCAACTCGGTCGGGATTACGATCCGATTATCCATCATAATGACCCCGTCCACTATTGATAATTTATCTCGGAATTGCCAAAACGGTTGGAGTGGCTCTGGTATTTTATCTCTCGATGCCGGAAATCCTTGCTCAATCAGAGGCGAAAGTAGTCTGAGCACGTCATCTCTAGATGTCATGTCTCTCACCTTTTCCCAAGTTACAGCTTCTAATTCATGTGCCTTCGATTTTGATGCGGCAATCAGAGATGTATCCATGTCGTCGTTCGTTTCGTGAGCCCGTATGGCGTACAAGTAGCTAGTCTTTTCCAACTCTGTCTCGTACTCTTCGCATAAGGTGTGGCCTGCGTTCGCTGGGTATCGAGAAGCGCTATCCGCCGCTGGTATGCTTGCGCCCGGTACGTGAACTATGCGATACTTCCACGGCAGCGTTCTTTGTTTGATGCGGAACAATCTTGGGTTTGCTATGTCAGCTAACTCCTGGTCTCCGAGAATCTTTGTTAAGGGCTTGTGGTCTGTGGTGATTACCAGGTCGCTGCATCCAAGAGTGAAGAAACGACTGTCTTCCAATGCCCAGGCCACGGCTAGAGCCTCGCCTTCGACTGGAGCATACCTGGTTTCCGCATCACGAAGAAATCTGGATACAGCAATAGTTATCTTCCAACCATCCTCACAGCATCCGGGCTTGATTGAGTCACATCGACAATACTTTTGCCGGAGCCAATACCAAATTCCGGTTTTATAAAAATCCGGATTTATACATGTCCACCTTCGAGTGTCAAAAATCTCCACACCCTCATAAAACTTTTGAATTATATGCTTTTTAGACTCCCGGAATGCATTGTCTAGCTCTGCACACCAATAGAATTTTGCTTTTGAGCTCAACAGTGGTCTAAACGTCGTCATGATGCTAGTGAGCCGACCGTAGTGTGATACCTGGTTCATCAGCCCTTATGTCAGTTATGTTTTTCGTTGTCTGAAACTGTGCTATGGCATTCAAATGCTTTGCCATCGGCTTCACTTCATGGTGGGTGATCTCGAAACCGGCAAGCTCAACCATGGTACTCGAAAATTGGAATTTTGACGGGCTCAACACTATGCCTTTTTGTCCCACAAGAGACAAATATTCCATCACGCGCCACCAATGCGTCTGGATGTCTCCGTCCCACAAAAGGGTGTCGTCAACACACTTTGTCTTTCTCACCACATCCGCAATGATTGTGTCGCTGGGTATCGAGAAGCGCTATCCGCCGCTGGTATGCTTGCGCCCGGTACGTGAACTATGCGATACTTCCACGGCAGCGTTCTTTGTTTGATGCGGAACAATCTTGGGTTTGCTATGTCAGCTAACTTCTGGTCTCCGAGAATCTTTGTTAAGGGCTTGTGGTCTGTGGTGATTACCAGGTCGCTGCATCCAAGAGTGAAGAAACGACTGTCTTCCAATGCCCAGGCCACGGCTAGAGCCTCGCCTTCGACTGGAGCATACCTGGTTTCCGCATCACGAAGAAATCTGGATACAGCAATAGTTATCTTCCAACCATCCTCACAGCATCCGGGCTTGATTGAGTCACATCGACAATACTTTTGCCGGAGCCAATACCAAATTCCGGTTTTATAAAAATCCGGATTTAGACATGTCCACCTTCGAGTGTCAAAAATCTCCACACCCTCATAAAACTTTTGAATTATATGCTTTTTAGACTCCCGGAATGCATTGTCTAGCTCTGCACACCAATATAATTTTGCTTTTGAGCTCAACAGTGGTCTAAACGTCGTCATGATGCTAGTGAGCCGACCGTAGTGTGATACCTGGTTCATCAGCCCTTATGTCAGTTATGTTTTTCGTTGTCGGAAACTGTGCTATGGCATTCAAATGCTTTGCCATCGGCTTCACTTCATGGTGGGTGATCTCGAAACCGGCAAGCTCAACCATGGTACTCGAAAATTGGAATTTTGACGGGTTCAACACTATGCCTTTTTGTCCCACAAGAGACAAATATTCCATCACGCGCCACCAATGCGTCTGGATGTCTCCGTCCCACAAAAGGGTGTCGTCAACACACTTTGTCTTTCTCACCACATCCGCAATGATTGTGTCGTACCTTTGTGTGTATGCATCCTGGGACGCCAAAAAACCCATAGGTGCTCTTTTGTATCGATACCTGCCTTGTTCCGTCAAATTTCAATAGAGTGGAGCCCGTTCCAGGCATGCACCACAGTTTATATTGTACCTCCGGGTACCACTCTGGCCTGACAGGTGGCACGGTGTGGTGGGTTTCTCGCACGCAGTGTCTATTCAGCGGTTGAAGATCAACCGTGCGGCGCGGTGCGCCATCTGACTTAGCTGTCAAAACCATGTTATGGAGCCAAGTCACAGGTGTGTTCGGTGGCACAGGCTCGATTACACCCAATGCCACATCACTCTCTATTTGCTTCAATGTGTCCTCTTGCCAATGAATTGGCACATTAGTAGGTCTCTTGGTCACCACTGGCCGCACTGAGCAATCTACACGAATTTCCATTGGTGGTCCCGACATCGCTGGGAGAGGTTGGTGTGGACACACAATAAATGTGGACGAAGTGTATCTGCTGAGTATCCACTGCTTCATTTGTTCGATCGACGCGCTTGATGGCGTAAATGGCAACCGCTCAGGAAGAGGGGGTGGTTCTGTTCGAAGCGGGCAGCCACACTCGGCCTGAAGGTGTTTTCTAGCCTCCGCTATGCTGTGGCACGTCAGCTGTCTGTTGGCTGCACATATCTGAGGAAAGTTGTGATCGATGACTCCGAGATCTGCCATGGCCGACTGGCTCAAGTAAAATCTGTGGGTTGAATCTGTGACGTATCCGACGACCGAAGTGGAGTGTTCCTTTCCGGATTTATCGTGACCGGACAGTCTGAGAAGAACTTCGCCGATCACATTTATCTTCTTGTTGTTGGCTGCTATAATGCATTTTTTTGTCTTCATCAAGTGACGCTTCTCCAGCCCCATTGTCTTGAGTAACGGTGCTCCCATCAGACATGTTTGCGCTCCTGAGTCGGCCACGACGTCAATCTTCACAGGGTACATTGGTGGCGGTCTGTGATTCATAGCCTTGTACGACTCTTCATCCACTGCCACGTTCAGTCTCAGTGTCGGGTGTGGTAGGACGTCGAGTGAGCACGCGCTTCCCTCGCCGGAACTTGCTACATGATGAAATGTCGCCTCTGCATGATCGTTTCTGTTTTGTGATCTCGTGGATCCAGTTGCGCGAGATTTCTTCCAACAATCCAGACATGTGTCAAATTGCTTGTGTTTGCCTCTGACAACGCCAAATTTAGGCGTGAGGCGGCCGCAGCGACAACGCATCATGGCCTGGTCGTTTGTGCCTTCACTGACGGTCGAGCCTGGACGAGGGTCGAATCTCCGGCGCGTTGTTTTCTTTTAGGAGCTGGCGGCGACACCCGCGCTGATTCCCTCCATAGCTCTACACGCAGTCTCCCGGCTGTCCACCAGAGCGAGTGTGTCATTCAGTGTCTTGTTGTCGATGTCCGCGTTACCTAGGATCTCTTTTCTTATGTCGTTATTTGATAACCCGTTGAGAAGAACGAGTTTAACAATATCTTCTGTGTAATCGCGGACGATAGAGCTGGAGCATCCGCGAGCCCTGCAAACGTTAGACTTCCTCCATTCGCATACATTTGCGGCGCCTTTCAGTCTGGCGACGAAGTGCCGCACGCTCTCTCCCGGATCTTGAGTCATCGGCAGCAGCGCTGATGGTCTCACACTCAATGGTGCTCTCACCACCGTCAGTCGCTCGATAGCCTGTAACACCTCTTTCTCCGTCCTGCTGGAAATGTCCGGGTCCTCTCTGAACAAAGCAGACTCTAGTTCGGCCTCACAGCAGGCCAGCAGCTGGGCGTTGACTTGACCTCCAATTAGATCCGTCCCATCCTTAAACAACTGCCATTTTCTGGTGAATGCAGCCCATTCGTCCTCCCTGACATTTTGTTGAATCGTTGGGCGGTTTATCTTCGGCGGTTTCTGTCGTGAATGGTTGAAGTCATGTACGTTCTTCTGATGTAGCTGCATCAGTGCGATACATGTAGACATGTCGTCACCTGTCTTGACTTCTCCGCACCCGGCTGATTCACACATGAGAGAGACTGGCATGTTGGAAGTTTATGACGAACTTCTTGACTCAATGGAAAAACATGATCAAAAGTGACATTCGTGGAGATGTATATTCAAATTCACGAATGTTTTTCCCTGTAAATTGACACCAATAACGAAATAAACAACAATAAAGAGATACACTGACACGCACAATATCAATTGAACCCCACACCCAGTACAGTACAGTAGCGTGATAGAGACCCACACGTTCAAGCGTATAGACCGGGTTTACGTATTGAGCTGTGCAACGCAATTATGCACTGATATATTGCTATCACAGATGCAATCAGGTGAGAGGGCCAATTGATACGATATCAATCACAAACACAATACGAATTCTATTACAGATGTTTACATAACATACTCACATTAAAAAGTCGAAATATCGTACTAACGCACACACTCGCCGTTCCACTGATAGTACACAAATTGAACTGGGTTACACCAACACAAGCTCACATTCACTGGTCAAGTTCAAGTTCATTCACCCGTTGTGATTCACCCGTTGAAACTAACGCCATCTACCGTTGGAGTTTTCATTATTCGACAGTCGTTTTGTCCTTCATCCTGTTCCTTGTCGTCACACTTTCGTCACTCAATTTCTTTCTCCATTTCGCTGGCTCCCTATTATTCCACGTATTCACTTTCGCTTGTGTTGTCTGATATATAAGCTTCTCCACGATCCTCATCAGCCATCCTATCTCCGCCTTCTCCTCACTCCTTGCCTCAATCCTTCCCGAATTCCTCTTCCCCTTGTCTGCCCTCGTGCTGTAAATGAATCTTCTTGGTCCTCCAAATCATTCATTTTTTTCCGCCCCTCTCCTTTACAACTCCATCCCAGCTCACACTACTTCTTCTCTTCCCTACAATTCTTTCCTCTCTAAGCTCTCCAAACACCTTTGTAACGTACACGACGTTATTCAGACGAATCGGAAGCCATTAGTTTGATACCGCTATATTTTTCCGTGCACTCCGGTGTGGTGTAATGAATCGTAGCGTAGCGTAGCGGTTCAACTGAGCATAAAAACAAAAAACAACGTAAAAACATACTCATGAGTACAATACACCAAGTGAGAAAAAACAACGAAGAACACGTGATTTCTGCATATCATTTGCATATAAGAATACAGCAAAATGACAAAATCAAAATCATAGACAAACATGAAAATAACTTACACTTTCTGGCCTCTCTTGGGTTTAATGTGGCGCAAACAAGTACAACTCTCAGGCACAAAATCTCAGACACAAAACCTCTACTCCAGGGGCAATACACATAATACGTAGTAAGGCACGTGCACAGGCTGCCAAATATAGGCGCTGCGTTGCCAGACAAAAACGACGAGACAAAATAAGACGAAGTTTGGCCAGGCGTTACACCGGCCCCAGTGCAACACTTGCACTCAAACACAACGCCAGGACAACGCTAAACCCAACATATAAATGAGAAATAATGAGAACCGAAACCTCCATCAGTGTCGTCTCTGACTCAATACAACACGGGTGAACTGACAATACATCACAAAAAACACTACCAGTGTCCACCGTAAGTTTAATACCATGTAAATAAGCAACGCAATACAAAAGATCGGAGTCCACTCGGGCGTGGTCACTGATCGCGATTGTGATAAGATATTAGCAGCGCAACACACGTTTAAACAACTAAACGCCAACAAGCAACTGAATACAACAGTAGCTTCACAAACATGTAAAAAAAACAATGACAATCAAGAATCAGCCTCTTTTGCTTCCAGTACACATATCTTTGTAATGGGTCGTACATAAATTCCGGTACCCGTTCTTATTGATACAGAACGAACTAACTGATCGCCACCCTTATGAACCTCTGTGACTACCCCCAAAGGCCATCTATTTCTGGGAGTCACCTCTTGTCGTAACAATACTAAATCACCCGTCTTCATATTCGGCTGTTTGGTTTTCCACTTCTGCCGTTCCTGCAAGCACGGCAGGTACTCTCGAATCCATCGCCTCCAGAATAAGTCAGCAAGATATTGTGATTGCTTCCAACGACGCCTAAATGCATTCTTTGGATCAAAACTCAGTTTAGGAAAAATTGGTCCCGACCGCTGAATCAATATGTCATTTGGTGTTAACGGCCTGTCGTCCGTAGGATCGTCAGAAGTCTTGGTTAGAGGTCTACTATTCACGATCCCTTCAGCCATCGTCATCACGGTTAGTAAAGTCTCATCGTCCATCCTTTGTTGTTTAACGATACCATCTAGTACAGCCCGTACAGTACGAATCTGCCTCTCCCATACGCCTCCATGATGTGATGCTTCCGGTGGGTTAAAATGCCACGTTATCTCTTTCTTCGACAGGTGATCCTGGATTTTTTCCAAGTTCCATAACTTCACAGCTCGAGATAGTTCCCGTTGCCCACCCACAAAGTTAGTACCATTATCGGACCAAATCTCAACGGGTTCACCTCTTCTTGCAGTGAATCGTTCTACTGCGTTGATGAAGCTATCAGTATCTAGCGAATGAGCAACCTCTATATGTACTGCTCTGATAGCCATACAAGTAAATATACATCCGTATCGTTTGACTTCAGATCTCCCCCTTTTTACCACAAAGGGACCAAAATAGTCGATTCCAACTCTCGTGAACGGTGCTTCGTAAGGTGTTAGTCGACATTCAGGAAGATTAGCCATCTTCTGATACCTGAAACTGCCCCTCAATCTTCTACAAGTGACACATTCAAAAACTATCTTTTTTGCAAGTCTACGACCTCTCAATATCCAGAATCGTTTTCTGCTCTCTGTAAGCGTTCTCTCTGAGCCACAATGTCCAAATAGATTATGTATTTCATATAGTATGCATTTTGACACATGGTGATCTCCAGGCAAGATTATCTGATGCTTCGCATGATCTTCGATCTTCGCGGCCTGAGTCCTGCCTCCTACAACAAGTACTCCACGATTTGACAACATCGGATCTAATCGCTCCAATATACTTGTTTCATCCGAATTCAAAGACTTCTGGGCGTAAATAACAATCCATTTCTCGGAGTTTTTTAGTTCATCTACTGACAAAAAGCCATGACTAAAAGGTTTCTTACGCAGAAAGGCTCGAAATCTTAGCATCCAGGCTATAGCTCTTTTCATTCGGTGCCAAGAAGAAAAATGGGTTAATAACTTGCCAGTATGATCTTCTTCTGTCTTGATTGCATACACAACAGGATCTCTTCTTGTTTCCACAATGCATGACAGCTCTGCGCATTTCAGTGCAGGTTGTCTCGGCCACTTATCACTCGTTGAATGCAGAAATGACGGTCCATTTAACCACCTGCTGTTATTTAAAAGCTCTGTCGCTGTGAGTCCTCTAGAGGCATCATCTGCTGGATTCTCGCAACTGGGGACGTAATTCCATTGAGTTTGCACCGTGTTCTCCGAGATCTTGGCTACTCGATTTGCCACATATGTCTGAAAACGTTTCTCGCTGTTCTGTAAATACCACAGTACAATGGTGCTATCCGTCCAGAAAACAGATTCACGAAGAGGAACATCGAGTTCTGATCTTAAACAATTGTCCAATCGGACTGCCTCGACTGCACCAGCCAATTCTAGGCGCGGGATAGTTGCACCCTTTATTGGTGCCAGCCTGGCCTTGGCCAAAACCAGCCTGACAGAACAAACGTGTGCATCATGTTCGGTACGTATATACGAAACGGCACCGTAACCGTATTCTGACGCGTCACAAAAGTGGTGAAGCTGGTAAGTTACTGCAGGCTCATCACTTGCATTAACACACCTGGGCACTCTGTAGGAGGCAACAACAGTAAAATCATTCGTCCACTTCAACCATTGCTCCATTATGTCCTCTGGTAATTGGCTATCCCAACCTACATCCAGACGACACAGTTCCTGAAACATCCTTCTTGCTGGCAGCACAAAGGGACTGACAAATCCGAGAGGGTCGTATACAGTACTCAAAGTGCTAAGTAGTCCTCTTTTGGTGTACAGCTTCTCTTGAATTTGAACGTCAAATTTGAAAACGTCCAGTTCGACATCCCAAAGCATACCGAGGGCTCGTTGTACCGAGAGTTTCTCTAAACTCACATTAAGCGATTGATAACAACTTCCCCGTCTCTCTTCTGGTATACCTTTCATAAATTCAGCAGAATTAGAGACAAACTTTGTGAGCTTGAATCCTCGAAACGACAGTATTTCCATGAGCTGCTTGGCCACCTCAACAGCCGCATACGCAGACTTCTCTGTCTTTAAGCAATCATCGACATAAAAATTTCTCAAAATAGTGCTTAGTACACTGGGGGGATATTCACTAACAAACTCGCGAGCTACTTCTTGAAGTGCGTAGGCCGCACAGCTAGGGCTCCAATTCCCTCCGAATAGGTGTGACGTCATCCGGTATTCTTTCAACTCTCCATTGGTATCGTCGCCTTCGAACCACAAAAACCTCAACACATCTCGGTCTTTCAAATTGACTTTAACTTGATGGAACATTGCTTCAATATCAGCTACGAACGCGATCGGACCTTGTCGGAATCGCAATAAGACACCAATCAACTTGTTAGACAACTCAGGACCCTGATGTACACAGTCATTCAGAGACACCCCCTTGTACTTGGCCGCACAATCAAAAACGACACGCATCTTACCCGGTTTTCTAGGATTTACCACCGAATGATGAGGCAAGTACCAAACCTTGCCGTCTGATCGATTCAAATCACTAATTGGCACTTCTTCGGTATAACCCTTTTCAGTTAGCTTCTGTATTTCCTTGGAATAACTATCTTTGAATGTGTGGTCCTTGAACAGACGCTTCTTTAGCGACTGCAAGCGGGTCACTGCCAGTGTACGATTATCTGGCAAACAAAGGTTGCCGGCCTTGAATGGAATATTCAAAGTGTAGTGGACACCATCCAATGCTATATTTTTGCTCCACAACTCCATCACCTTCATATCGTCCTGGGACATTCCGGTCGTTTCGCAGTGCGCATCTTCCAGATCCCACATACGAGCCAAGTTGTTCGAAACATGCCCACCATGAACAAAATACGATGATCTCATAGTAATTCCAGCATCTACAGGACCATGGATGGCCCATCCGAGAGGAGTCTTCATTGCATACGGCTCACCTGGCCTCCCTCTTCGAATTTCTGTAGGTATAAACAGATCGGAACAATCTTGACCAATCAAAAGGTGTACTTGTCCAACGTCCAGTTTCGGAATACTAATATCACTCAAATGTCGCCACTTGTTAACCTCGATATCGCAGGCTAAACCTGAGAGATCAATATTCAACGACGGCCTCACCGTGACCTCTGAAATGAGAGAACAGTTTGTATCCTTCACGTCTGATAGAACCAGCTTTGTCGATTTCGACTCAATTATCATCTTCCTCTGGGTTATAGTCGTCAACTCAATTGCACGAGATTTTCCTTCGGCACAAACGTCTTGGAAAAGGGTTTCGGTACAGTAAGATGAATTTGAACCTGAGTCAAGGAGTGCATATGTATCAACATGATTGTCAGATCCGGGACATCTGACCCTCACAGGGACAATGGGCAGCGCCAGTTTTTGACCCTGACTACATGTGAAATGACTGGTTCTGGATTTGACATTAGTTTCACGATTCATAGGTAAATGTAGAAAACTGCTATGTGCCTTTCCACAGCCGTCAACGGTACAAGAATATTTCCTCGTGCAATTACTGCCTATATGATCACGTTTAAAGCAGATGGCACATAGACCCTCCGACTTCACGAGATTCCAACGTTCCTTGATAGACAGCGACTTGAAGCGTGGACAACGCAAAATGTAATGTCGCTGGTCACAACAAGGACACTTAAACTCACTGATGTCCTGATGTAATATATGGGCATGCGGACCACTGCACACACTGCATTTATACTGTGATGGGCACTTACTGAAAACGTGTCCTCCTTTTAGACATATAAAACACAGTCTCTTTTCCATCACAATACGCTGCCGTTCCTTAACATTCATTTTGAGAAGACCAGGACAAGATATAGTCTCATGACTTCCGCAACAGACACAACATAAATCGCTTGATTTGAACGATAACTCATGTTCACCATCAGCTTGAGTAAACAGACTCACATGACCTCGTCTATTTCTTTCCGACCGTTCCTGCGGTGTCCTCTTTACAGCTTGCAACGACGTTATTGGGTCACATGCCAGGCGTGCCTCTTTCTGAATGAATTCACAAAAAACATGAAACGGTGGATACATAAACACTGAATACCGTTTTCCGGCTCTCCAACTGTCCACTTCTAATGCCCACTTCTGCACGATAGAGTCTGGCAGCTTTCTCAGCAGCCGCTGGCTTTCTCTAGGATCATCAAGATAGCCAAGCGCGGGAACTGCTTCCGACAAGCTGAGACAATACTGCAAAAAATCAGAGAACCTCGCTATAGCTCTACCATCATGCTCATCAATAACAGGCCACTTGTACAGTTTCTCCCTGAATGCATCAAATGTGGTCGCTTCATCACCATATCTCTCTACGAGGAGTGCCTTCGCTCGTCTGAACGACTCACCAGTCCTCACGGTTAAAAACCCTCTGATAATTTCCTTTGCTTCTCCTTCTGTATATTTCTGCAGATAATACAGGCAATCAGCACCACTCACCTGTGACTCAACACAAGACTCAAATGACCGCAACCATAGCGGAAATTGAAGCCTGTCTCCATGGAATACATCTGGCTCCGGAGGAGGAAGAGACACTCTACTGTGTCGTTCTGAAAGCAAATCAGCAAGTCGGTGAAGAGAGCTCGCTACAGCATCCCCACGTGAACCATTGTTTGGAGAGGGAGAACTTTGCTTCAGTATCTCACCGGATCTCAAGGGAATGTCACCAACAATTTCCGGCTTTAACACTTTACTGGAACCATCACACTGCGGAGATCCTAGCGGTATATTCATTGGTATATCCGGCTTGGGCTCCTCGACAGACTCTAACACCTGTAATTCAGCCATAGTAGCCTGCATCTCTTTCTCACAGCGCAAGTCCTCTAGTTCCATATTCTGTCGCTGAATCTCAATCAATTTCTCATACTCTCTACGCTTATATTCTCTTTCGGTTCTTATTCTGGCGATCTTCGCAAGTCTCTCCAAACGCGCATTACTCGAGGCTACACTTGGACATTCCGACCCACATACTTGGGACCTAATCTCAATCAAATGATCCTCATCTGACCCCTTGGATTCATCTGGTTCAGCCATACTTAAGCGTAAAGTGGAACAATTCACAAAAAACGATGTAGCGCGTGGTTATATGACTAAGCTAGCCTTGGGCACACCGATAGAAAATATAACAATCAAAATACATAACATAATTCAATCAAATTCAAATGAAAAAACGAAAAATTCAACTCATGTCTTCCCGATGAAGCTGTCCAGAAAGTGTACGAAGACGAGTCGACAGCAGCCAAAGTTTGAACTGTAACGTACACGACGTTATTCAGACGAATCGGAAGCCATTAGTTTGATACCGCTATATTTTTCCGTGCACTCCGGTGTGGTGTAATGAATCGTAGCGTAGCGTAGCGTAGCGGTTCAACTGAGCATAATACAAAAAACAACGTAAAAACATACTCATGAGTACAATACACCAAGTGAGAAAAAACAACGAAGAACACGTGATTTCTGCATATCATTTGCATATAAGAATACAGCAAAATGACAAAATCAAAATCATAGACAAACATGAAAATAACTTACACTTTCTGGCCTCTCTTGGGTTTAATGTGGCGCAAACAAGTACAACTCTCAGGCACAAAATCTCAGACACAAAACCTCTACTCCAGGGGCAATACACATAATACGCAGTAAGGCACGTGCACAGGCTGCCAAATATAGGCGCTGCGTTGCCAGACAAAAACGACGAGACAAAATAAGACGAAGTTTGGCCAGGCGTTACAACCTTTTTGACCTCTCTTTTGACCCAGTCTTCCCACTCTCACAACTTTTGCATCACTATAACCTGTTACTTTAGCCTGTTCTTACTCGTATTCCTTCTCTCATTTGCATGCTTACTTTATCTACGCTATGACTATATTCTCCCGAGTTGTGTTTGCTGTGTTGTGTTGTCATTATGTTTCAGTCGTGTTGTCTTGTCCGTCATGTCCGTCTGTTTTGTATGTTTTGCCCATATTTCGTCTCTTTATCTATTGTCTTTTATTGCATATTTGTAGTTTACTTCTTTTGCATCTGTCCTGCTAGCTGTACTCCGTGTTACCAACTGTTTATAATCGTGTCGCGCCCGAGCTCTTCGGTGCGCTATAACAAATACCTGTTGTTATTGTTGTTGTTGTTGTTAAGCGCTTCTTAGAAGCAGAATTTCTTCGAGGAATAATTCTAGCTAGATATTTGCCAGTTGCCATGGAAATTATGAATTTTAAACAATTATATGAACCAGTGGTACTTTTCTTTTCAGTGTAACCTTTCTTTTCTCTGATTGCCCACATCTTAATGAGCCATCTCTTCATTTTACACACAACAGCGCTGATGAATTCAATAAATTCAGTTGTTACATCAAAGTAAATGTCAAGAGGTGATTAGAAACAAAAATATACGAATTTGAATTGATAAAAACACACACAGAGTTGTACTGTTCTCTCCGACCTTTAGCTTCCCACTTGGCAACTCTTCCATTCTCCACCAGTGGGGAATTTCCCACAGTTTAAGAACCACTGGTCTAGTGTGTTATTTTGAATGCGTTGGAATGGGAATCTATGTTGTCTGGTGTGATATCGTGTGCTGTGTGTATGCGTGTGTATATCTGTGTATGTCTGTGTATGTCTGTGTGTGTATGTGTGTGTATGTGGCCCATGTTAATGCTAAACTTAATAATATATATTTATTCCTAATCCTAGCATCTGAAATATTATCAATGATCACTTTTGGTTTATTAATTGGGAAAGTAAAATAAAACAGCGTTCAAGTTAAATTTAATAATATTATATTATATATATATTATTATATGTAATGCCTCACTCAAACTGCTGGCTTTGATAACTTCAAATATGTGACCAGAACTTGAAGAACCGACCCTCTCCACGCTATGCGCCACAAGGACGGAAGACGTATTAGATAGGGCCACATCCCCAGAATGCATGACACAATACATGACTGATACCTGGTATCATTTACTGCTGGGTGAACTGGGTCTGTTGGATTATAGAATTTTCCCAATGAAATACTCCTCCACCGGGATTCGAACCACGGACCTCCCGCTTGAGAGGCGGGTGTACTATCAATACACAACGGAGTTCAATAAATTATTCAACAATAACCTCTGTAGTTTGGTTGGAGGCTTCAAAGCGTCACTAGGCGAGTCGCAATACATGTAATTGAACGGATAGAAATTGACTGAAATTTATACGATAATTCATTAAGACTTGCAATCGAGACCGTTCGTTCTTGCAACAAATTTTATTGCCGACTCGATATTTGATTACAAGCGACTCGTTACAACTTGATACGAAACACACACACTGGCGCACACTAGCACACACACTGGCGCACACTAGCACACACACTGGCACACACTGACACACACACTAACACATACACACACAAACACACTGACACACACACACACACACACATACACACACACACACACACACACTGACACAGTTCGTGTTGTGGCTTGTGCAAGTGCGGACGTGATTGGCAGTGCTCTATGCGATTGACTGTGACCTTGAGTGAATTGAGTGCAAGTACTAGTTGTGGTGTTGTGTGGGCGCGATTACTGGAGCTACTGCTGGTGAAATACTGGTGCTGGTGAGCGGTAAGGCTTAACGTTAAAAATTGCCACTATGTCCGGTAGGGGAAGACGGAGAAAAGGAGAATCAAAAAGCCCAGGGGGTTTAAGTATAAAAGAAAATGCACGAAACATTGAGAGGATCTGTAATGACATTGTCGAGATCAGAACAGCGGTTGAGATGCTAAAAATGGAAAAAACAGGAAAGCTAGACCTGCAAGTAGAGCAAATGTCTGAGCAAATGGGGGACCTGTCAAAAGAGGTCACAAGCCTCAAGAAGGAAAACCAAAGAGTGGTCAATGAGAACAGAGATCTGAGGGAAAGTCTGGAGTTTCTGGAAGATCAAAACAGGAAGCTCAAAGACAGACTCAAGGAGGCTGAAAAAATGGGCAAACAGCAAAGAGAGGACATTGTAGAAATGAAAGAGAAACAGGTGGGATGGGGGAAGATTCAGGAAGCCAGAGACGAAAGCTTCAGAGAAATCATGCAAAAACAAAAAGAGGAGAGCAAGGAGCGAATGCAAAAAGAGCTGATTGAGGTTGTCAGAAAAAAGGAGAGTCTGGTCAGAGATATCATTGAAAGAAACAAGAGTGTAGTGGTGTATGGACTAGAGGAAGAAAAGGCGCAGTACAAAAAAGAAAGAATGAGCCAAGAGATGAAAAAAGCGAAAGAGGTGATAGCAAAAGTAGAGGAGGAACCCAATGAGATCACAGGCGAAATTGATGTGGTACATAGATTGGGGCAGTACCAGAATGGCATATCCAGACCCATGATTATAAAAATGGCTACACGAAACGCTGCAACCAAAACGCTTGAAAATTCGTGGAAGCTGGCAAAGGATGCCAAATACGAAAAAGTGTGGATACGCAAGAACTTGAACTGGGAAGAGAGACAGGAGCTTACTGAAGGAATTCGCGAAGCAAAAACAAAAAACGAGACGAGAACGGAGGACGAAAGAAACAAATTTGCATGGAGATACATAGAGGGAAGGATAAGAAAGTGGTACTTCAAACAGGAATAGATGATAGCACTGGAATTATCAAGAAAGAATACGTAAGAGAAGGTTACAAAATAATGTACACAAATATGGATGGTTTCTTATCAGGAAGATTGGAACTCATAGATTACCTAAATGAGAACGAACCTGACATTGTGGCAATATCCGAAACCAAGCTCAGAAAACATATGAACATAGAAGGAGTCGTTAGCAGTAAATATATAATATTTAGGAGAGATAGAGAAAGTAAAGCAGGAGGTGGAGTTATACTACTGGTCAAGAGAGGTATAACGGTTGTCAAATGTGATGCAGGAAAGGGAAATGTGGACTTTCTTGGGGTCCAAGTGTTGAGGAATAGGCACCGCATATACATGGCTGTAGTGTATGTTCCACCCAAAACCAGTGCGTGGGATTATAATGAATATAAAGAACTTTTGGATGAAACACTTATAGGGATACAAAAAATATCAAAAGAAAACAAAGATGTAATAATAATGGGGGACTTTAATTGTAGAGAGGTCGACTGGCAAAACTGGGAATCAAACGGTGCACCTGAATCTTGGGGAAGCATGTTGATGCAACTAGTTATGGATAATTTGATGACACAATGCGTAGAACGAGTCACCAGAATAAGAGGAGACGATCGGCCATCTATGCTGGACTTGGTTTTTACAAAGGACACAGATTTGATTAAGAGCATTGAACACAGGAGCCCAATGGGTAAAAGTGATCACATGGTGCTAGTTATAAAAACACTGGAAGAAACGATCGCTAAAGAGCAAACGACGTATACAGGGATAAAGTACAATTATGCCAGATCAAATATAGATGGGCTTAAAAGATACTTCGCGGGCATTGATTGGAGTGAGCTATTGGAAGCCGAAAACATACAAGAGAAGTACACTATTTTCAAGCATGTATATACCACTGGAGTTGAGCAATTCGTGCCTGTCATTAAGCAGAGACTGGAATACAAAAAATCCTGGTTCAACAAGGCATGCAACAATGCTAGGAATATAAAAGAAAAAGCCTGGAACAAAATGAGAAAGAGAAATACGGAAGAAACCCGTAAGAAGTACAGAATCGCGAGGAATGAGTATGTATATTTACGACGGCAAGAACAAATGAAGTATGAGAAAGATATCCTGAACAAGTGTCACAAAGAACCGAAATTGTTCTACAAGTATATAAACAGCAAGCTCAAGCGGAAAGTCGGAATTGATGAATTCCTCACAGAAGATGGATTATGTGACGATGCCAAGAAAATGAGCGAAATATTGAACAAACAGTTCCAAGATGTTTTCACCAACGAATCTGAGTTCACATGGAAAAATGTACCATCCAAGACACCACCATTGAAAAGAGTACGATTGGTCAAGAGTGATATACTGCGAAGGCTAAGTGAATTGGATGGCAGGAAATCAGCTGGGCCAGATGGAATATCAGGAATGATATTGAAAGTGTGCAGAGAGCAATTAATCGAGCCTATTTACAACATATTTGAAAGTAGTTTAAATACAGGCAAAGTTCCCAACGATTGGAAGCAAGCATGGATTGCACCAATATTCAAAAGTGGTGCAAAGAATGATCCAAGGAACTATAGACCCATATCATTGACATGTGTACTCTGCAAGATATGTGAGGGCATTATAAGTAATGAATGGGTGGACTATCTGGAAAAACACAAAATTGTGTCTGAAAAACAGTATGGCTTCAGAAGAAAACTGTCGTGTCAAACGAACTTGTTGGACTTTTACTCAAAAGTCACTGACAACCTGCAAGAAAGGGATGGATGGGTGGATTGCATCTACCTAGACATGAAAAAGGCCTTCGACAAGGTACCAAGAACTAGGTTGCTATGGAAACTGAAGTATGTTGGAGGTATTGAGGGAAGGTTGCACGAGTGGATGGAGGACTATCTGACTGACAGGACGATGTGCACGAGTGTGAGAGGCGTAAGATCAGCATGGGGAAAAGTTAGTAGCGGTGTGCCACAGGGGTCGGTATTGGGCCCAACTATATTTTTGATTTATATAAATGATATATTTGAAGGTGTAGAGAATTATATGAGTCTATTCGCTGACGATGCAAAATTGATGAAGAACGTGAGATCCAAGGAAGACTGCAAACTGCTGCAAAAGGACCTAGACCAAATTCATCAATGGAGTATAGACTGGAACATGGAATTCAATCATATGAAATGCCATCACATGAAACTCGGAAAGAGTAAATATCGCCCGAGCTACGAGTATAACATAGGAGGACATTTAATAGAAGAGGTGGATGAAGAAAAGGACCTGGGTATAATTTTTCAGAATAATTTATCATGTGGACGACATATAGGCAAAGTAGTAAGTATGGCGTATCAAACAATAGCGCAAATTAGAACAGTATTTAATTATTTAGACTGCGAAACACTACAAAAAGTTATGGTTGCTATAATAAGACCTGTGGCCAGTGACCCCGCTCGTCGTATATTTATATGGATATATGGCAGCGGCCAGTGTGTTGGCTATCCATACTGACGTCACTGCGTGTATGAGTGTGTGTGTGATATTGCTTGTATGCCTGTGTGCATGTGCGTGTGTGTGAGTGTCACTGGACACAAGTTGCGTTGTACGTTCGTTCACCCTTCACTGTGTAATACATTCATTCGCTCATCAACCACGCCAGTGTTTGCATACGCCGTGCTGCTGCAAGTGGTGACCCCGACTTTCTTCGAACGAATTTTTCAGTGATCCAAACGAGATTAACTTCTTGTCAACAGCCAACATGCCGGATGAAAAAGCCGATGTTTTTTGCGCTCCAGTTCGCGTTGAATTGCCAGCTTTTGATGAGATCGACATTGACACATGGCTGTTAATGTGCGACAATCTGCTGGAAGACGGAGGCATTTCTACGCAGACAACAAAATTCCGCAAATTGCTCGCGAAACTGCCACCGTCTCAATTCCGACTTGTAAAAGACATTGTGTCTCAGTCGCCTCTTGCTTCAGACTGCTACGATCTTCTGCGGCGCAGATTGAGGAGCAGACTACAGCTCACCTCTGCGGAGCGCTTCAGACGATTCGAGAGCCTTCCAAGACAGCTCGGCTCAAGAAAACCTTCACAGTTGTTTGAGGATATTGCCATTCTTTATCCAGACGACACGGACCATCAAATTATTCGTGAGGTTTTCCTGTGCAGAATGCCTGATAACCTGCAGTTGCTCTGCCGCGACTGGCTCAACAGTGATTGCCTCCGCGATGTCGCCCTACGCGCTGATACTTACCATCAACCAGCTCTGCCGACCCTCCCTGTGGTAGCGCATGTGACTCCGAATGACAGCGAGATCGACGTGGATCACACAGCTAATGCGGTGAGATTTCGTAGCAGCGGACGTAAGGCAACTGTACAATCACCAGGGCCACAACGGAGGCAAAGTCCCTCACGCCACAAGTCATCGCAGCCGACCGCCTTCACTGACCGGTGGTGCCGCCTGCATCGTAAGTTCGGCCCCGCAGCCCGCAAGTGTCTCGGGTCCTGTACGTTCACAAGTGACTTCAAAACTTTTCCGGGAAACGAGCCGAGCAGCCGACGGTAATGGCGACGTCTGGCTGCAGCAATCGTGAGTGCCATCTCTTGTATGTCACTGATCTCACGGGTCGAAGATATCTCGTTGACAGCGGCTCTGAAGTCTCCTTGCTACCTGCAGACCGAGAGAACCGCTGTGTTCTACACCGACCAAGACTCCGCGCTGCCAACGGTTCCATAATACCTGTGTACGAGGTCGGACGCGACCTGAACGTGGATCTCGGCCTGGGTCGGTCATACTCGTTTAAATTTATTGTAGCAGCAGTGCCCACACCGATTCTCGGCGCAGATTTCCTACGTGAGTTCGGACTGCTGGTAGATATGCGCAGTCACCGGCTAACCGATAGCGCGACGTTTCTGTCAACTGTCAGTTACATACACAAACATGACAGTCATCCTCTGCTTGCACATGTTCGATCTGATGATCAGAAGGAAGGCGACGGCAAGTTATTCTGTGACATACGCTTTTCGAGTGTGTTCAAGCAGCTGTCGACTCTCCCGTCCGGATTCCCCGCCGTCACAATTCCAGGAGTTGAGCACCGAATAATAACTCGCGGAAATCCGGTACACGCCCGACCACGTCGCCTCATGCCGGCAAAATTGACAGCAGCGAAGAAAGAGCTGGAATATCTGGTCAGTCAGGGTATTGTCGTGCCATCTTCATCTCCGTGGTCCAGCCCGATCCACCTAGTTGACAAAAACGGAGGAAGGTCCTACCGAATGGTGGGGTGCTATGAGCGTCTCAACGCACTCACTGTTCCGGACCGGTACCCGGTACCTCACCTACAGACCTTTGCAGATCGGCTGTGTGGAGCAACAATCTTCAGCACTGTCGACCTCGCACGGGCGTTCTCTCAAATTCCTGTGTACGGACCGGACCAGAAGAAGACAGCGATCACAACCCCGTTCGGTCTGTTTGAATACCGACGCATGCCATTTGGCTTGTCCAACGCTGCGCAGACGTTTCAGCGACTGATGGATTCAGTGCTTCGCGGTATGTCCAATGTTTACGTGTACATTGACGACATCCTGATCTACTCACCGGATGCTGAGCAGCACCGTCGCGACCTTTACGAGCTGTTCCGCCGCCTCCAAAAAGCTGGCCTGGTCATCAAACCAGAAAAATGTGTTTTTGGTAGGTCTGAGGTGCGCTTTCTCGGCCTGAAAGTTTCCGCCGACGGCATCGAACCCCTGCCGGACAAAGTGGCCGATCTTGTCGCTGAACATCCACCAGGAAACGTTCATGAGTGTAAACGCTATTTGGGTATGATCAATCATTTTCATCGATTTATCCCAGGCCTTGCAGCGCTGGTACAGCCACTCCATGACGTGTGCAGTTCCGGTCAGCGCACCTTTCACTGGACGGAGGCTCAAAACTCTGCTTTTGAGGCGAGCAAACGGGCGCTAGCCCATGCATCTCGTCTAGCGTTTCCTTGGAACGATGCCCCGACCAGAGTGGTGGCCGATGCGTCTGATACAGCTGTGGGAGCGGTGATATTGCAGAAGCAACGTGGAGTGTGGGTTCCTCTAGCATACCACTCACGGAAGCTTCAGGGTGCACAGCTTCGCTGGTGTACAGGCGACAAAGAACTCCATGCGCTCTTTAGTGCCATAAAACGTTTTCGCCACTTGCTAGAAGGCCGCCCAGGACTCCAACTGTGGACTGACCACAAGCCGCTCACATACGCTTTCACCAGCTCATCCGAACGTTCGCCGCGCGTACAGAGACAGCTTGCGTTCATTAGTGAATTTTCGACCGACATACGTCACATCAACGGACTCGACAATGTGGTTTCCGACTGTCTGAGTCGGCCACCGACGCCCGTCTCCAGAGAATCTACGCACCATTCGTCCGTCGTGTACACGGAAGCGCAGCAGAATATGGATTCGTCGCGTTTGGCGAAAGCACAGCAGACCTGTGAAGAAGTGGCGTCTCTGGCAGCATCTCCGTCGCTCAACATCGTGCGACGTAGCGTTGACGGTGATTCGACGGGCCTCATCGTCGACATTTCGACCGGTGTAGATCGCCCTTTAGTACCAGTGTCCCTGCAACGTGAGGTGTACGAGCGGTTCCACAACATGCACCATCCCAGCGCCAGAGTGACACGCCGCTTGATCTCAGAAAGATTTGTGTTTTCTCGGCTCTCCTCGAAAGTTGCCACATGGGCCAAAAGCTGTTTGCATTGTCAGCAGTGCAAAGTCGCGCGGCACCAGCGTACTCCTCTTCGTCGCCCACCTCTGCCTTCCGGTCGATTTGAAAGTCTCCATGTGGACATTGTAGGCCCTCTACCCGAGGTCAACGGATACCGGTACATATTCACCGTGATTGATCGGTTCACTCGCTACCCGGAGGCGGTTCCGATGGTAACAGCGACAGCACCGCAATGCGCTAAAGCTTTGTTGGACTGGGTGGCCAGGTTCGGCATGTATCTCTCTATCACGTCAGACCGAGGGCGTCAGTTTGTCTCTGACCTCTGGAAAGAGTTGTGGGCGTTACTTGGAGCACAATTAACCACGTCCTGCGCCTACATGCCCCAACAGAACGGTCTGGTTGAGCGCATGCACCGGCAACTGAAGGCATCATTGACAGCTGCACTGCAAAATAATATCAATTGGCCATCAGCTCTCCCCGTCGTACTAATGGGAATGCGTTCGTCGTACAAGCCCGACATAGGAACGTCGTCTGCAGAACTCGTTCTGGGGGAGAAATTCCGGCTTCCAGGTCAATTTTTCACTGAGACTCATCCAGTTCCAGCGAGTGAGATGGCGCGCCAGTTGGTGAAGTCATTTGCTGACTTAAAGCCTGTCCCGACAGCTTGGCATCGCCGCTATGACGCCCACCGGCCTTTCATCTCACCGTCACTGTCAACCGCTTCGCACGTGTTCGTAAGGGTGGACAGCGTTAGAGCTCCGCTATCTCCTCCATACCAAGGACCATATGCGGTGATTCATCGAGGGGAGAAGGCGTTTGTGATAAACAATAACGGCAAGGAAGATACGGTTGCAGTGGACCGACTGAAGCCCGCACATTTGGAGCGGAGTGACCAGACTTCACAGACGCCACTAGCGGCCTCGTCTCCAGCGCCAGTTCATGCTGATTCACCACAGACGCCAGCTCAAACTCCATCGCCAGCGTCAACATCTCCGCCGACTGTCAGAATCTGGTCCCGGCGCTCCAGACCAGTGCGGCCTCCATATCGCTTCAGGTAGTCGGTGTAGGCACCTGTGGGGGGGCTGTGGCCAGTGACCCCGCTCGTCGTATATTTTTATGGATATATGGCAGCGGCCAGTGTGGTGGCTATCCATACTGACGTCACTGCGTGTATGAGTGTGTGTGTGATATTGCTTGTATGCCTGTGTGCATGTGCGTGTGTGTGAGTGTCACTGGACACAAGTTGCGTTGTACGTTCGTTCACCCTTCACTGTGTAATACATTCATTCGCTCATCAACCACGCCAGTGTTTGCATACGCCGTGCTGCTACAGACCCAAGTTGGAGTATGCTGAACCTGTGTGGACGCCATACAAAAAGAAAGATATAGCAAAATTAGAGAAGGTTCAAAAAATATTTTCGAAAATGATTCCGGAACTAGAGAAATTACCATATGAAGATAGACTAAAAAGACTTGGCTTGAAGACACTGCAGGAACGGAGGGAGAGAGTGTAATGTCGACAGAACGGTTACACTGTATTGGATGAACTTTGCATACACACACAATGGTATTCACAACACTCGCAATATAACACCCGCACACCAAGACGTCTCGTGGGTGACTGACTTGGTCCAGTGTTTGACATGGGGCGCCATCTAACGCTCCTTACATCTCCCTTTCTACGGAGAGTATCTTCTCGGGGGACGGATGGCACGGCCTGCTCTTGAGACGATCGGCGGAGAGTCGTTTTGAGTCAACACCACCGGCGTCGCTGCTCGTGCTTCCGACAGTGTACCAGGACTCGTATCTTCATTTGTTCCTGGGTCATCACTGACATTGTTTGGCGATGCTGTGGCGGTGTCAGTTGGTCTTATGAAGCCTTTGTTTCGGCGTAAACTCCGTCCGGATTCTGTTAGGACCTGATATGACCTCGGGTGTTCGGTTGATCTGGAGACAACTCTGCCCCGCTGCCATGTATTGTTCTCTTGTCGGATGTATATGGGTTCTCCAGTATTGAAATCGGGGCGGGTTGCTGCCGAGCGATTGTAATGTGTCGCCTGCTCGTCTTGCCGCTCCTGTAGTCTCGCTCGGTGTAAATCTCGGTCAATATTCTGGTTGCTCACGATGCCTGGAAGGACACCCCTCAGTCTTCTGTTCATCAGGAGCTCGGCAGAGCTGGGTAGTTTCCTGTCGATCGGTGTCGCCCTCAGATTCAAAAGAGCGAGCTGCAGGTCGTCTCCACTCTCATTCACCTTTGTCATTGTTTGCTTTAGCGTTTGTATTGTGCGTTCGATCAAGCCGTTCGACTGGGGGTAGTGTGGCGAGCTGCTGATGTGATGGATGTTCCATTCTTTCGTAAAGCGTGCGAACTCGTGCGAACTAAATTGTGGTCCGTTGTCGCTCACCATCTTCTCGGGAATTCCAAATTCCGCAAATGTCTGCTTAAGTGCATCTTTCACTGCAGTCGAGCTGCAGTACGAAGGCATTCGCCGTACAATTGGGAACTTCGAGTAGTAATCAGCGATGGCTAGGTATTTCTTGCCACCCCAATCGAAAAGATCGGCTCCAACGACTTGCCAGGGTCGAGTTGGTACCTCATGTGGTAGTAACGGTTCCTTCCGTGGCGTCTTTGCGAATTTGTTACAAACAGGACAGCTCTTGCACATGTCTTCTATGTCCTTGTTGATCCTTACCCAAAATACACATTCCCGAGCCAACAGCTTGCACTTTTCTTCACCCAGATGTGCCCCGTGCAACTGCTTCAGGATCATGGATGTTCTTGATGATGGGATGACAACGCGCTGTCCTCTCATGACTACACCATCAACAATTGATAATTCGTCCCGATATGGCCAGTATGCACGCTGATCCTCCCGGATGTCTCCGATTCTTTCGGGCCATCCCCTGTTTATTGTCTCGCTGAGTGTTTGCAACTCAAGGTCCTTTTGTGTCTCATTCCGAATATCTCTGATCCGCTGTGGTTCGAAATGGACGTGGTCGACTTGCACATCAAGATCGATATGATCGTTGCATGCCCCTGGTGCTCTAGACAGTGTGTCGGCCGCTGTAATGGCGTCTGGTTTGGCGTATTTGATCTCGTAGTCATATGGCTGCAGTGCTAGAAGCATTCTTTGCAGTCGAGGAGGGGCAGCATGAAGGTGTTTCTTCTGAATCATCTCCAGCGGTTTATGATCGCTATGCACCGTCACCGGTCCACCATATATATACGTATGGAATCTTCGACATCCGAAGACTACTGCTAGTAGTTCTCTCTCAATGTTTGCGTATCGTTTCTCGACATCTGTCAGGGCTTTGGATGCGAATGCGATCGGCCTGCCTTCTTGGATGAGCACGGCTCCCAAGCCTTTTTGGGACGCGTCTACTTGGATTTCGGTGAGTTTTTGTGTGTCGTAATATGACAGCGTCGTTTCTTTCGATATTGCTCCCTTGACGTCCTCGACAGCTGCTGCATGCTGGGGTAGCCAGTCGAAAATTGCCTCCTTTCGCAGCAAGTCTCGCAGTGGTGCCGTTTTCTCAGCCAGGCCGCTTATAAACGGGCTCATGTAGGTTGCCAAACCCAGAAATTCTTGCAATTCAGTCTTGTTGCATGGCTCCTTCATGTCCTGTAAGTCTTTGACTTTATCCGGGTCTGGGTGTTTCCCGCTTGCGTCAAAAACTGCTCCGAAGAATTTGACGCTACTGCACTTTATGAAGCACTTACTGCTGTTAAAAGTCAGTCCCGAATGTCTTGCTACTTTCATCAAGTTGTGAAGACGTATGTCGTGTTCTTCTTCAGTGGTGGAGTACACCACAACGTCGTCGGCAATGCCAATGGCACCTGGGCATTGCTCGAGTATTGCATCCATTTTTTGTTGGAATACGTCCTGCGACATCCTCAACCCGAATGGCATTCTGTTGTATCGGAAACGTCCGAACGGTGTGTTGAACGTCGTGAGTTCGGAACTTGCGTCATCCAATTCCACCGACCAGTATCCGTCCTTGGCGTCCAATTTACTAAAGAATTTAGCTCCGGCTAACTGGTGCGATATCTCATCAAGTGTGGGGGCGCGGTGGTGAGTTCTCATGATGCATTTGTTGAGGTCCTTTGGGTCCAGACATACTCTCAATCGTCCGTTTGCTTTCCGCGTACACGTGAGGCTGTTCACCCATTCGGTTGGCTTCGTTACGCGCTCAATAACCCCTTGAGTCTCCATTTCGTTAAGAGTCTGCTGTAAATCATTTTTTACTTTGATTGGTACTTGTCTGGGTGCATGTACCACCGGCTGGGCTCCGGATCGCAAAACGATGCGGTACTTCCCGGGCATGTGTCCGATGGTGTCGAACCTGTCCGGGTATTGTGCCTTCAGTTGATCTGTACTGTGCACTCGGTCAATTGACCCTTGGTCTTGCCGACTATGGTCGTTCACGGTGTACAAAACGCACGTTTGTCCCAGTTGGCTGCTTGTTGGTGACTCGTTCTTATCATGTCGACGTACCCGCACAATATCAAGCGCCTTGCACGACGGCCAGCCGAGGAGAGCCGGGCGTTTTGTGTCGACCACGAAGAAATCTAGTGTAGCGGTTTTGCCATTTTCGTGTCGACATACCAAGCTCATAATGCCGAAATGCCTTATAGGCGTTGGTTTACTTGAGTTATCATGGTACGCTGTGAGCACCGAGCGGCACGGTCTGGTGTCGCCACTGGCGGGTTTCTCGCGCTGAAACAATTTTTGGAACATACGCAATGGCAAAATATTGCCAGCAGCACCGGTATCCACCTTGAATTTCATGCTGAACACGGTGCCAAACCGTTCAGTATCCAGGTTTGTGTACACTTCATGTTCGGTGCCTTCGACTTCGTCCAAGGTGTCGATGCGGAGTTTGCACACAAGATTGTCGACTTCAATGTCCTCGTCATGCTTTTCGATTTCATGTGCATTGCGCGGACGCGTTGCGTGACACATCGAAGCCCAATGATCCCGCCTACCACAATTATTACATGTTGTGCCATACGCGGGGCAGTTGCGCCGCCCCTGCTCATGTTGTCTTCCGCAATACGTACATGTGACGGAGCGCCCGCCTTTCCACGCGCCTGCCATGCCCTTCTTGCTCGCGTTGAATGAATCACCCGATCTGCGCGTGCAGACGGCGTCGCCTGCCTGATGTGTGTCTGTCTGTCTGCCTGTTAGGCCCTTCTTGCTCGCGGATGTTGCTGCATTCCATTTCACGGCGTCATATTTCTGCTGGTCTGCTGTATTCATACGGGATAGCTGCTCCATATGAGTCAACGATGCCTCGACCGTCCTGCCACTATCTAATACCTCGGATAGCTTAAGCGTGTCGTGCATGAGGAGTTTTTTTTGCAGCTCGGGGTGTTTGGTGCCAGCGATTACTTGGTCTATAATTCGATCCTCTAATTCCGAGCACCGTCCGTCTGTGTCGCCATTATCCTTGAAACGACATTTCAGTGCCTGCAGTTTGCACCGTGACACGAAATTCGTCATGTTCTCGTCTGGTGCTTGTCTAAATCTTTGCAATTCCAAGCGACTGATGCGAAAACTCGTACTTGGCTGGATTTGTCTCGTGAGCTGTTCCCATATATGCTGCGGATCGCGTCGTTCTTCCTCTGTCATGGTCCAGGAGTTGTACATCCTTATGCCTGTTTCCCCGGCAAACAGAAGTATGTGGTCCACTTGTTTATCCGTCGAGATGTTCTGAACTGAAAAATACAGCTCGCATTTCTGCCTGAACATGGATATCGCGTTCATTCGGTCTTCATCATCCCAGTTCATACTTGGCGTGAGTCGTTCCATGGCTGCCACCATGTAATGTCGACAGAACGGTTACACTGTATTGGATGAACTTTGCATACACACACAATGGTATTCACAACACTCGCAATATAACACCCGCACACCAAGACGTCTCGTGGGTGACTGACTTGGTCCAGTGTTTGACATGGGGCGCCATCTAACGCTCCTTACAGAGAGGAGATTTAATTGCCGTTTTCAAGTATTTAAATGAGTATGACACAGGATTTGACATTTCGGAATACAAACAAAAAGAAGGAAGACGAGGACACAACAGGAAACTAAAGAAAACCAGATGCCGCAGCGACTTGAGGAAATATGGCTTCCCGTTTAGGTGCATTACCAAATGGAATTCTTTGAGCAATGATGTTGTGGCAGCCTCAACCATTAGTTCCTTTAAGTCGTTGTTGGACAACTGTGGCAATTGAGACGGGACAGCTCGAGCCATGCTCATCTCCCGTAAATTCAACTCGGTGAGAACTCGGTGAGAACACGCACTAACACACTTTTCAGTTTGCATATTTTATGTGCGTGTGTACTCACTAGTTGTACTCACTAGTTGTTGTGTACAGGAGATGAGCAAGGCTCAGACTGTCCTGTCTCCAAACCCACTATTGTCTAATCTACGATTAAATTGTCCAATACTACTTGATTCCACAGCATACTTTTCAAGACTATTCCAAACGTCGATACACCTATTTGGGAAACTATATTTCTTAATATCCCTAACCACTCTGGTCTGCCTAAGGCATTTATTGTGTCCCCTTCGATCTCTCTCACTCCAAACTACTCTACCTTTTCTATCCAGTTTGTCTTTGCCAATGCTATCTTTAAAAACGTTTATTAAATCGCCCCTTAATCTTTTTTCGCTAATGTAGGTAACCCAACTCTCTCTAGCCTCTCCTCATAAGTTAATGTGCTCAATTTTGCTACTAACTTGGTTGCTACTCGTTGTACTTTCTCTATTCTCGCTATAGGATTTTTCTTGTGCGGAGCCCATATTACTACAGCGTATTCCAATGGTGGCCTAATAATACTCATCATCAATTTCCTTATCATCTCTTCATCCAAGTGATTAAATAAAGCTCTAGCATTCTTTATTATTCTGAAGGCCGCATTCAGTATTCTTGTAATATGCCTCTCCGGCGACAGTATTTGATCAACTGTGACATCCAAGTCTCGTTCAACGTTGACCGTATGTGGACTGTGATCGCCCAACGTATATCACATCGACGGTCTGCATTCACTTCTGCCAAATTTCATCACGTGACACTTGCTAGCATTAAAAATCATACCCCATTTGTCACTCCATTCAGAAAGTGTGTGCAAGTCCTCCTGCAATTCCTCACAGCTGGCTTGATCTGTGACTCTTTTTAACATCTTCATGTCATCCGCAAACATGTTGACATAACTTCCTATTCCTTTCGTCATTTGATTGATATAAACCAAGAGCATTATCGGCCCCAGCACCGATCCCTGTGGAACACCGCTTAACACATCCCTCCATGCCGACTTATCACCTTTCAAAATCGTTCTCATCTTGCGTCCACTCAAGTAGTCTATCATCCATTCCAACAACTTTCCATGTATCCCTCCTTCATGCTCAATTTGAAACAATAACTTGGTGTGCCTGACTCTGACAAACGCCTTTTTCAGATCAAGGTATACGCAATCTACCCATCCATCTCTCTCCTAAACTGTATCAATCACTCTCGAATAAGTACTCATCAAATTCGTGACGCACGACTTCCCGCTTCTAAACCCATACTGTGCCTTATTATCATAATATATATTATATTATATTATATGATAATATATATCATATATATCAAAATATATTCCTCTTCCAGATACGAAACCCATCTATATTTAATGATTGTATATTTAATGATTATATTTAATGACTGTAATCTGTTTCCGTTATCTTCCAACTGTTATCCTCATTGTGATCTACTGTGTTTGGCTGGTTGACTCACTTCTGTCTGGTAAATTGTCTGGTAAGGAGAATTCCTGCTATTGGTACTGTGTAGCCCAGTACAACCAGTCTCATAGTCGAGTGGTCGGCGACTAAACCGGCTCCCCCTCTGGTTCCCACCGGTGAGGAGGGTGGCTAGACACCCAGCAGGACTAAAAATATAACCTGTCCAAGGGCGGAAGAGCTACTCGCTAGCCAACGGTCATCTAGCATTTATTTTTATTATTTTATATCCTATGCTTTTTTTATTCTATATTCCCATTATATATTATCTCTCTTTCCATTATATGCTCTATTACATTACATTATTCATATATGTATATGTGTATGCATGTGTATGTGTGTATATGTGCGTGTGTATGTTTCGTGTTTGTGTGTTTGTGTGTATGTGTTTGTGTGTATGTGTGTATGTATGTGTTCAATTTTGCAAGCACCTATGTACTTTCTGTCGATTTGTGCTCCATATTTTTGTCCCCATACCGCTCTGTGTCTACACTTTATTACCCTGCTCCTGCTCGCGCCTTTGTCCTCGAAAGTGCGCTATATTAAATACATGTTGTTGTTGTTTGTTGTTGTTGTTGATTGATTCAACCAATTTGCACAGGACACTTGTCAGCGAAACCGGTCGATAATTCAACGGCTCCTCCCTATCTCCTCTTTTATATATCGGGATAATGTGTGCCAATTTCCACTCTTGAGAAGCAATTCCTTTTGTTAGACTACACTGTACAATGTCATACACTGGAGTAAGCAGCTCATGTCTGCATTCCTTTAGAACCTCAGCGGCAATTTCATCTCGACCAACAGCTTTCCTGCTTGCCAGCACACTGAGGCGTTTCTCAACTTCTCCAGGATCAAATTCAATACGGTCAATTCCCAACCTCGAGCTGACTATCGCCGATGTTTCCAACACATTCTCAGTTACAAAAACCTCTTGGAACTTTTTATTCATCACTTCGCATATATCTCCCGCCTCCTCAAAAATGTCATCATTTTTTTAACCTATCTATAACTACCTTATTTTTCAATTTCCTATTCAGAAACTTGTAAAACAATCTGGGCTCATATTTGCTCTTGTCTACAATCCTTTTCTCATATTCTCTCTCTTCATGTCTTCTCACTCCAACGTAAAAGTTGCGTGCTTTTTTATATTGTGCGTGTGTGTATGTGTGTTTGTATGTGTGTGTGTGTGTGTGTGTGTGTGTGTGTGTGTGTGTGTGTGTGTGTGTGTGTGTGTGTGTGTGTGTGTGTGTGTGTGTGTGTGGTTTTTACGCGAGGTCATCTCGATGGGTAGTTGGATGCTGGCTATATTGTGATGCGCGCTTTGAGTTCTATTTTGACATCGTGTCAACACCATTTGCATCCACTCTTTGCTGACGGAATTTGATCCAATTTTGTGTGTGTATGTGTGTATGTGTGTGTGTGGGTGTGTATGTGTGTGTGTGTGTGTGTGTGTGTGCATAGCCGATGCGAGATCTTAGCCATTGTAACCTGTTTGTATCCAGCCTACGTTTTTCCATCTGCAACTATTTGTGCTGTCAACGTTTCATTTGTAGCGTTTTATTTGCACCAAAAACCAATTTTTCTTTGGACTGCAAAAACAACGATTATTATTATTATGTCCGTCCCCTACAAAAGCAATACTTTGAGCCCCAATACAAATAGAGCACCATTATAATAGAGGTCGGACTGTGGGCAAATGCAAGCAAGCATTCCCTCGGTCTCCATTTAGCTGGTGACTTTTATGTGCTACTTTATGATCAATTTCAATATCAAGCGTGAGACAACGGGGCCCCTCAACACTCGGGACCCCCCGGCCGGGGGACTCCGGGGGGGGGGGGGGTGTTGTTACTTCTCTGTGTGTATGTGTACGTGTGTGTGTGTGTGGGTGTGGGTATGTACCTTTCGTGTGTGGGTGTGTGTGGGTGTGGGTGTGTGGGTGTGTATTTTTTCGGAAATATTTTTGATGTGACCATCAAATCACGAATTGTATAGATCAGTGGCTCTCAAGCTGAGCCATCTCTTCATTTTCCACACAACGGCGCTGATAAATTCAATACTATCAGTTGTTACATCAAAGCAGGTTTTGAAAAAAACCGAGTTTAAAAACAAACAAAACAAAAACCATGTTTTTGTAGAAAAAAAAAATAGCACAACTCATGACTGATATCTGGTACCATCATTTTCTGCGGGGTGGACAGGGGCTGTGGGATTGTAGAATTCACCCAATGAAATTCTGCTCCGCCGGGTTCTGGCCCAATGAAATTCTGCTTTGCACACACAAATCAAAAAAGGATTGTACCATGCTATTTAGTATATAGTTAAACATATTTTAGTACCACTTACCAAGAATCCTGTGAATATTTAAAAAATATAAAAATATAATCATAAAAATGTACACAAATTATCTTGAATTTCACCTTGTAGCATCTATAGGCAACGAACGTTTTAAACCGCTTCCAATTGCGAAAGCAGTCGATTTTAAACACCCACATATGCTTGCAAAGTCCAAATCCAAATACCCAGTGGCCTTAGTTATGAAAACCTAGTGACTAAAATTCGTTTTCTTCATGGAGGTTAATTCATGTTTGTTTTCAGAGTAAACACAGTTTTTTTATGATCAGAGGTCTCTAAAAATAGTGTTTTTGATAGAAACTCAAATGTTTTGTCGTAAAAATATAGGATTTCTCATAAATACTAACTACAATGTTTCCCCAGCAAAAACCAAAATGTTAATATTTATGTTTCCCATATCGTGCAAACCCTTAGAATCATGCCAAAAAGAAATATTTATGAAGATTTAAAACTGTATTAATGAGCTCATTCACTAATTCTGAAAATATTTGATCATTCCTATATGAGAAAAATCATTTCTGTCAAAAAAAACAGTTATAAAAAAACCTTGCTTTTTTAAAAACCACTTGGTTTAAACCATGGTTTAAACCAAAATTGTTTAAACCAAACAAACCCTGCATCAAAGTAAATGTCAAGATGTCATTGGAAACAAAAATAATCGAATTTGAATTGATCAAGACATATTTGTTCTCATCTGTCCTACCTTTAGCTTCCCACTTGACAGCTCTTCCATTTACCACCAGTGGGGAATTCCCCACAGGCTAAGAACCACTGGCACAGACAAAAAAGTAGGGATTTTAAAGTTTTTTCTATATTTTTTGTCGTCACCATCTGTGGATCATGCCAGTGTAGCAGTGTCTTAGGGGGATGGATCCACAAGGGGTGTCCAGATTCCGTGCACTCTGTGACTCAGAAGGGGCTGACAGAATAGAAATAAAATATTTATTTTCGGAATACTAGAGAGAAATCGTGCAATGCCCCTTGCAACGACTCATGACGTTTGAATTTGTCGATCTTGAGTTAGATAAATTTCCATAGTTTTGCTTTTTGAATTTCTACCTTATTAACATTTTATTGTAATCAGGAACTCTTGGTCACAGCAGAAGTGCTTCACTAATTCATGAACTTCAGCATTATATCCTCGTTGCATGCTCATCAACGAGTTGCAAACCAATTTCTGTCATCATCATCAATTGATAATCAACCGGCGGCCATCAATCAACTCTGGCAAACTATGCAGATTATGCTAATGAGGTTATGATGGTTGCACGCCAAGTGCATCCAAGCGACGCCAAATTAAGACTGTGCCAAAATGTCAAAATGGCGAAATTTCGCGTGTGCTTTTAGTGGCGTTTTCTGCTCAGGTTTTCTGCTTTGCTTTTTCTGCTCTGCGGATGCGCATTTCTTTGATGTGCCGCCGTGCAAGTGCAATTGCTCTGTTCTTATCGATCCTGCAATTTGTGGATGACTGCCAGAAATATCAGCTCTCTCTCTCTCACACACACTCACATACACACAAATACACACACACACACACACATATATATATATATATATATATATATATATATATATATATATATATATATATATATACTTACACACGCCTACACACAAGTCACACACATGCATGGCGTGAAAATTGCTTGGATCGACTGAAGCCCTCTCCCAAATGTGGCAAGCCTTTTCCGTTGAGCCCCCCCCCAAAAAAAAAGTCCTGACTAAGCACATATCGAGTGTAGTTCCTCATGTTACACCAGACCACCGTATCTTTTTCCTTGACCTCTCAGCTCGCCGCCGCAAAAATCCTGGCGCCTCCACTGGCTGCAATATAATGTTGATCAGTTTGTTGCACAATTATACATACATACATATATATATATATATATATATATATATATATATATATATATAGAGACTTTTATTTAGTGCTTTAATTTGGTAATTTCACTTTTTCATCGTTTATTTATTTTACCTTTTTCTTTATTAGCTTTCATCTTCTTGAGTGAAACAAGTACTTTTCGAACTTTCTCTCTGTATATACGTCTTTCTCTATATACGTCTTTTGGGCGCTTCCCTGTAAATGGGACCACCGCAGGGTTTTAATAGTGCACTTACAGTTTTCCCATGCTACTGTAATTGCCTGAAATTAATAATAATAATTAATAAATCGCTTTACAAACAAAATTTTTAACCCTGGAATACCACTGGTCATTTAGCCCATCATGGAAAATATGGAGTAGAATTTTGAAATAAAATATACGCTTAAATGCAATTTAATTACGAATTGCAAATTGCAATCTGCAACAGCCGGAGAACGCAGTGGCCACATACGACCCGCACGCGTGCGTGGTGGTCTACTCTGTGACGGTGGAGGGCAGTATGGAGAGCGCGGCTGACACGCTCGACCTGCTGGCGCGCCAAGGTCATTCAGGTCACGTGACCGTCATCCTGGTGGCCAACAAGATCGACATGGCGCGGGCACGTGTCGTCTCAACTGAAGGTGATGATGATGAATGATGGGAGATGAGTGATGAATGATGAGATGTTATTTACAAATGATGGGATTTTATTTACAAATGATGGGATTTTATTTACAAATGATGGGAGAATTATGTGTTAATTATGAGATAATCATGTTTAATGGTGATCTAATTGTGATGAATGAATAATATAATGTTATTTTTTGTTCTTGTAAAGTTTGTGCTAGTGTCAGATTATTCTCATTTTGTGAATTAGCATATCTCGGCTTTTATACTAATCATTTTATGTACGTATTTGTGTTTATTTCTCTGCGTGTGTATGTGTGTGAGTGTGTGTGTGTGAAAAAATGGAATGAAATGTGTGTGTGTATGTTGGTGTACTTGTATGCATATGCTCGTGTGTTCTCAGCGAATTGAGTTCAATCTCAAATGATCTCATCTCAGATCAGATCATCTCAGATCTCAAATGAGTCCTTGAATCATTCGATAGTATTTTTGTTTGTGACATTCGCCGCTAACTTATTACAATCTGATATATGATCTCTATATATGGAAAACTACTATTTTTTCACATCCCGTATTATTCTTTTTAGCAATAGTTTTTTTGTCATGTCTCCTAGTAGATATTGATATTTTAAACATTCCCTCATGTTGAATTGTGTCTTTTCTACTTAAACATTTATATATCATTATGACATCACTCTCTCTCTCTCTCTCTCTCTCTCTCTCTTCTAGCGTTGACAAGTCACCTTTCTGGAGTATCTACTCATAATTCAATGGTTTCAGTTGTGTGTGTGTGTGTATGTACTGTGTATGTGTGTGTGTGTTTGTGTGTGTGTGTGTGTGTGTGTGTGTGTTTGTGTATTTGTGTGTTTGTTGCAAAGACGGTCGCGCACTGGCGTCCAAGTTCAGTTGCAAGTTCATTGAGACGTCGAGCGGTATGCAACACAATGTTGACCAGCTGCTGGTGGGAATTCTCAAGCAGATCAGGTTGCGGCTGGCTCACGCTAGTGCTCAGCAGCTCATGGCTCAGCGCAGCAAGTATTTATCGGCGAGCAGAACTGCTCTGACCATCAGCGCCGCCAAGCGAGCACTGAGCAAACTGTGCTCACATAATGATAACAAATCCAGGTCCTGCGGCAATCTTCTTGTACTGTAACAGACAGACAGACAGACAGACACACAGACAGACAGACACACAGACAGACAGACAGACACACAGACAGACAGACAGACAGACACACAGACAGACAGACAGACAGACCGACAGACACACAGACAGACAGACAGACAGACAGACAGACAGACAGACAGACAGGAAGACAGACAGACAGACAGACAGACAGACAGACAGACAGACACACAGACACACAGACAGACAGACAGACAGACAGACAGACAGACAGACAGACAGACAGACAGATAGATAGATAGATAGATAGATAGATAGATAGATAGACAGACAGACAGACAGACAGACAGACAGACAGACAGACAGACAGACAGACAGACATACACACATAGAGACACACATACACCCACACCCACATACACACACACCCACATATACACACCTACACACACGTACACACACACACGCACACACGGGTATACACTTATACACTGGCATTCATAATCGGAACATATTATCAGTGATTTATGGATCTCATATATTTATGCAGACACTGTCATTTCCACAGTATGACGTTCATACACTGCGCCATACCACTGTGTGTGTGTGTGTGTGTGTGTATGTACGCCTGTGTGGATGTCTGTGTGTTGGCCATTATTCGTATTATATTATTATTTTATTGAAATTATTATTATAATTATAATTAATATTTCCTGTAATAAGAATTACTAGCCGAGTTGGTATTTCAGTGGGGAATGCAAATGTTTAATTATGAGAGTATGTCTTTGGTTGAGTACACGCACATATCCGCGTGTATGTATGTGTGTGTATTTGTGTGTGTGTGTGTGTGTGTGTGTGTGTGTGTGTGTGTGTGTGTGTATGTCTTCAAATACATTAAACTGGCTAACACGCATTTGAATCTCGCTTTATAACATTGTTTTTACATTTCAACAAAGAACAATCCAATTTTCAACAGCAACAATCCAATTCGATTTGACCACAGAAATACGACGTTTATTTTGATACAGATCAGTGAAAAGGCATTGCACAATCTATTTAGCCAAGTAAAGCCCGTTGACTTGAGTCGATTGTGCTCGTTGTACTCGCGGCGTGCGTGGCTATACGCGATACTCGTGCAAAGCTAAAGAGTACCACGATGAGACGAATCAAAACGGCGCTCTCTACGCACGTGTTTCTCCTGCCCGCCGCTAGAGGGCGGGTCGAGCAGGTTGCGCGGTCTGGCGGCGCGTGCCGATGACGTCATACTGGTCACGTGACCACTGCCGGCCGCCCAGTGCTTCTGACGCAACAGCTTCTCCTGAAATACGCCCCGCCCCCCACACGGGGGTGGGGATGAAATGAACGGTAAGGTTTAATCTCTAGTTCAGGTTTCATTGCCCCCCTTACCTGAAGGCTATCATTGGGGCCCATAATTAATGAGGCACCATTATAATAGAGGCCCCATTTCAATAGCATGTATGCATGACGCAACGGGGCCAGTATTTTCATAGCTACCAATTTTAAGACTTTATCACCAGAACAATATAGATGGCGTTGTGTGTGTGCCAGTGGCGGCGCCAAGGGAAAGAGGGTTTGGGGGACTGAAACCCCCACAAAAATATGCCAAGCCCTCCCAAAAATAATAATCACGGACATTAAAATTTCTTACCACTGTAAATGAAGTCCTGTAATTTTGGTTCAAGTTCGAGGACTGAATCCGTGTGCCCCAGTTATATATTAAAATATTATGTAGTCAGCGTTCGAGTGTAGCTCTTCATGCTTCCCCACAGCCCCACAACTTTTTCCTACTGAGCCCCCCCCCCCCCCAGCCTCCCCATGTTAAAATCCTGGCGCCGCCGCTGTTGTGTGCACTCACCAAGCCAACGCAGTGCAGCACGGCACATCCCACCGAGCTTCTGCGACTGCCCATAGATGGCTCTGTCTGCCACTTGTTGAGTCTCTCGTCAAAACTCTCCACCGAACTGAGACTGGAGCTGCCGTCAATTCCGCCCAGGGCAAACAGCCTGCCTTCCATACTGACCAGCTCGTGGGTGGAACTGTGCGACACACACACACACACACACACACACATACATACATACATACACATATACTCGAATTTCAGCGCATGACAAGTTGAGGATGAAAAGTTTGAAGTTAAATGTGTAAGGATTCGAGAATATTGACTGATAAAATTTAAGCTAACGAATTTCTTCCAGTCACTCGTCTCCTGCTAAGGCAGCCCATTACATTAGAACGCTAAACCTAACCTAAGCTAAGATATATGAAAATTATAGAAACGTTTTTGTGCGTTTTTGAAGCGTTTTTCATAAATTAGCGTTTTTAATGTTCTTGAATCCTAACACATTTAGCCTAGACCCCCACAATATCACTGGAGGTGTGTTGGTGATATGTGTCTTTTCCCGGTTTATTTTTTCACTTACAGCTGAATCAAATTTTCCACTAAATATAACGATTATCGAATTTCCGTGCATTCGCAAACAAACTCCACCAAAACGTATTCGCATTCATGCATTTACTCAGTTTAACACATTATTCAATCCGTATTTGTATCCAAATCATGAAAATATTGTTTACTTAATCCCATCGTTCCTTGGAGAATTCAACCAAAAACATACCGAAGCACTGATTAAATCAATTATTTCATTTTTATCCCACTATATTTGGAAAGTCTATTTTTTCTCTAAATTTCAATTTATAAATCAATTTTTTGTCAATAATTTTCTTCGAAGAAAGTTCTCATGCTTTGGTCTTGAAATGACGAATTGAATTGTAAGTGTGTTCAAAGTTTTTACCAACTTCAACCAGATTTCAGCCAAAAACAGCCATTGTTCTGAGTCAATCTTGATCATGAATGTCTTATTGACGCATGCCCTTCGTCCAGTGGCGGTGTCAAAAATGTTCCGATGCGGGGACTGAGAAAAAAATACGGGTGCATGGCGAAACATGAGGAACTACACTCGAAATGTTCATGGTCACGATTTTATGGGGACTTAGAGGGAGGAAAGCCTGGTACATTTGGGGGGGGGGGGTTCAATCCCTCCAAGCCCCCTCTTGGTTTCGCCACTGCTCTCACCGCTTGCTGTTCATGCTGGCCACAGTCTCCCAGGCGTTCCTGCGCATGTTGAAGCGCTCGGCGCTGCTCTGACACGCATTGCCATCGTTGCCGCCCACACAGTACAAATTGGACAGCAGCGAGTCCACTCCACAACTGCTCCGACTGACAAATGCCACACAACATCAACAACAACAACAACAACAACAACAACAACAACATCAACATCAACAACAACAACAACAACAACAACAACAACAACAACATCAACAACAACAACAACAACAACAACAACAACAATACTAATAACAATTATAATTATAATTGCGTTTATTGCAATCGCCCATATTGCGCTTTTCATTGCAATTTCATCCACACTTAATACACACACACTCTCATTCACTCATGGCTATGTATACACTTTCAAACAATGACATGCATATACACATTCATATACATGTATACATAGAATATATATATATATATATATATATATATATATATATATATATATATTTCGCATAAAGAAGTTGCACTCACGCACCCGGTTATGTTATATGATGAAAAAAGTATACTTCATCGGGCACAATTATTTATGTATTAGTACGACGTTTCGCCTCAACAAGGCTTTATCAAGTACTGTTTTATAAAATACATAAAAAAGACGAGCCAAGAACACAACATATTTAGAAGATATAAGTGAATATAAACATTAAGACACGCGTATATGATTTTGACATACTTTTAAGTAAATAATATATAACTAACAATCGACAATTACATGCAATAAATATTACCATTAAATCAGAATTTGCAATTAAGTTCAATTCCTTTGCAGCCGTTCATGATGCAGCTGGAGTCATTTTCTTGAATGTATGCTGCCTCTGCATATCTTCTAGTAGCATCGTCTAATATTCCGCTGTGTATAACTGTCCACTTTATCGATACTTCCATTTTGTTATGCTCTTCCATGAAATGCTTTATAATTGGACCTCCCAGCTTATAGTTGGAGTGTTCCAGGATCCTTACACGTACTGGTCGCGAGGTCTCACCAATGTAGATTTTTCCACATACCGTGCACACTATCTTATATATGACATTTTTCCTCCAACATAGTTTTCTGTCGGGACTCATGGATGTGGCACAGGTATCACATTGTGGTGCGCAACTGAAACGCTCTCTTGGTGGAGCGAAAATCCGCTTCAGCGGTCGACCCGGGTCGAACCACACCCGTATTTTTCCCTGGAGACCTGTTCTCTTGATGAGGGAATAACATTGTGGGCGACTGCTCTCACCCAGATACGGTAGTTTGATAAAATATTTGTCTTCCTTGCTTTCAGCTTGCTTGTCTACTCTGATATCTCTAATTGCCTTGTTCTTGCTCCTTTTGATCACATAGTCGGGGTAGCCATTTTGTCTAAATCGGTTATCAATGGTCTTAATGGAAGTCTGCAGTGTCGCCGGTGTAGTGGCTCTTCTCGAAGCCCTCACAAATTCCCCATATGCTATTGCACACTTAGCACTTTTTGGACCATTAGACATCCAAGATGTGATTGAGCCGCTGTGGTGAGGCTTCATGTATACCTCAGATACAAATTGTTCAAATTACAAGTGTCTTAATGTTTATATTCACTTATATCTACTAAATATGTTGTGTTCTTGGCTCGTCTTTTTGATGTATTTTATAAAACAGTACTTGATAAAGCCTTGTTGAGGCGAAACGTCGTACTAATACATAAATAATTGTGCCCGATGAAGTATACTTTTTTCATCATATATATATATATATATATATATATATATATATATATATATATATATATATATATATATATATACATACATATATACACACACAATGTGTGTGTGTGTTAGTATGTGTGTGTGTGTCGTTTTGTAATTAGTCCAACTTGTATATGGACAGAGAAATTCAGCTGAGAAGGCAGACAAAATGATTTCCTGTCTCTGTGTTCTATAAGTGATCAACATACGCCCGTGGAAATCAATTGAAATCGCCAACAATACTTAAATTTCTATGTTGGCTTATCTTTCCACTTCTATGTTGGGTTAGTTAGGAGAGAGGAAGAGAGACAGGAGTAAAGCGAGACCAAACGTACCCGACGAGTAATATTCCTGGCTCATAAAATCAGATGTCATCTCACCTACAAATACCGTAATCACCCGCGTATAATGCTCCCATTTTCGTGCCAAATTTCAACATCAAAAGTTGGGGCAGTATTATACTTGAGTATGTGAGAAATCACAGTTTGCAAAGTCAGGTCTGTGTAAGGCGAGATCAAATTATGTGAAAATATTACTGGTACTTTTGTGGTATTTTATCAATCAATAAAATACAGGGAAGCAAGTTGCAGGAGTCGAAAAATCTGCAATAATTGAGCATCCAAGTCGCAACGCCCCTATCCTCAGCTAAATAATTCTGGTTAAGGAAATATGGAAAACTCCCGCTCGAGGGAGATTTAACTGAATTTCATTTACCTTTGCAATAACTTGGCTGTAGTTTTCTGTAGTGTGTAGCGCTTGGCTCGCCACGGAATAAGATATACTTGGATTGTACTTACACACACACCCACCCACACCCACACACACACACCCATACACACACACACACACACAGAGACACACACACAAGCAGACGCACTTGACGTACTCACCGATGAAACATAGGTGGAAGAACGGACCATTTGCCAGTGCGCGGGTCCAACCTCTCCACTGTGCTGAGATATGAGGCCGAGTCGAACCCTCCCACCACGTACAAACACTGGTCTGATAAACAAACATAAACAAACACACACACACACACACACACACACACACACACACACACACACACACACACACACATGAAAGCAACAACAATAAGATAAACCGCGCCCAGTCAAACCACGCTCAGCTGTAATTAGACCACGCCCAGTAAAAAATAGACCACGCCCAGCTGTAATTAGGTCACGCCCAGCTGAAATTAGACCACGCCCAGCTGAAATTAGACCACGCCCAGCTGTAGTTAGATCACACCCAACTAAAATTAGACCACGCCCAGTAAGAAATTAGGCCACGCCCACCGATGGCGGTGAGTCGACAGTAGCGCCGCCTACAGTTCATTTGCGGCAGCGAGCTCCAGGTGCCGGAAAGCGGATCATATCGCTCCACTGTGCTCAAACACGACACGCCGTCGTATCCTGCACCAACATACACACACACACACATAAGCATACATACACATAGACATACATACACATAAACACACATATGCATACATACACACAGAAAATTGACTGGATTCGGTAACAAGCTGATAAGGATTGAGAAAGACTGACTTAGATCAGTGGTTCTCAACCTGTGTGGGAAATTCCCCACTGGTGGGAAATGGAAGAGTTGCCAAGTGGGAAGCTAAAGGTCGGACAGAACAGGACAACTATGTGTGTGTTTTATCAATTCAAATTCGTTTATTTTTGTTTCTAATGACGTCTTGACATTTACTTTGATATAACAACTGAATTTAATGAATTTATCAGCGCTGTGTTGTGTGGAAATTGAAGAGATGGCTCATTAAGAAGTGGGGAATCAGAGAGGAAAAATGTTAAGAACCACTCATTTAGACAAATATGCATTTCAACTATAGATGTCGCCACCTCCGCAGCAGTAGACCAATCCTCCCAGCATGGCCGCGCCGAAACAACTGCGCCTGCCTCCCATGGCCGCCAGGTGGCGCCACGAGTCACTCTGCGGACAATACACCTCGGCCGAGCTGAGATCTCCGGTGCCGTCGTAGCCGCCGATGGTGTAGAGTCTCCGGCCGTCGGACACGACTCCGGCGCGAGATCTGCGGCACGACATGGAGGCGCAGGCGAGCCAGCGTTGTTGTCGGGGACTGAACACCTCGCACTCGCTGTGTACGGCGAATAAACTGCCTCCGCCTGTTTCCCACACACACACACACAAACATACATACACGTACATACACACACGGACGTACACACGTACATACACAAGCACGGATTACAAACAAACACACATACACGGACATACACACACACACGGACGTACACACACACCGACATACACACACAAACACACATACACGGACATACACACACACACGGACGTACACACACACCGACATACACACATACGGACATACACACATACGGACATACATACACACACGACTTTATTAAAGTTTCAGACATAGAATGGGTATGCAAAAGCTTGCTATAGGGTGAATTGTGTACTTTGGATTAATTCAGGCATGAGGGGCGATGGAAAAACTGAAAAGAACTAGATGTTTGAGAGATGTTAAGAAGTATAGTTTCCCATACAGGTGTCTATGTCTGGAATCAGTTATTAGGGAGAATATTGTAGGAGCTAATAGCGTAGGAGCATTTAAAGAAATACTGGATGATGCGTGAAATACTGGGAATTTGAGGGAAGACAGGTTAGAGGGTGGGTTGGAGACAGGACAGCACGAGCATAGCTCATCTCCTGTGCTAAACAAATAGCTGAGTACACAAACACACACTGACATACACATACAAGCACACGCATAAATTTAAAACTTTTCGAATGTATGCTCCTGGCTAAATTTTGGTATTAGCCACTCGGACACTTCAATAGTTGGCCAACATTGTTAATTGAAGGAAGATTGCAGACCGTGCACAACTATTGCAACAGTTGTGCAACAGTTGTGCAACAACTGTGCAACAGTAGTGCAACAGTAGTGCAACAGCAGTGCAACAGTGTTGTGCAACAGTCAATTTCCTGCGCATATCGTGTAAGAATATTTCATTTGGCTATGCCAACATCAACCTGTCTGCTACGCACAGACACGCACAGACAGACAGACAGACAGACAGACAGACAGACACGTATATACCAGGATTCTCCTGTTGTGGGGCTAAGTAAAAAATATGTGGATAAAAATGAGCAATTACAATCAAAACATTCATGATGAGGATTTTTTGGGAGGAGGAGGCTCATTAACCCAAGACAGAGGTTCTTAAGCCTATATGAAATTCCCCACTGGTGGGGAATGGAAGAGTTGCCAAGTGGTATGTTAAAGGTCGGACAGAACAGGACAACTATGTGTGTATTTTTATCAATTCAAATTCGTATATTGTTGTTTCCAATGACCTCTTGACATTTAGTTTGATGTAACAACTGAATTTAATGAATTTTTCAGCGCCGTTGTGTGGAAAATGAAGATGCGATGGCTCATTAAGAAGTGGGGAATCAGAGAGAAGAGAAGAACGGTTGAGAACCACTGCGCTAAGCTAAGCCTAATTCCTCACCGACTGCGAACATATAAGGCGCCGTGGCTTCCGGTCTTCGCTCGACCGTGCGTGCCGAGCTGATGAGAGCTCGTTGCTCAGGCTGCAGGTGGTATTTGAGCGCCTCGAGCAGCAAATCTCTGCAGGCCGCCGAGCCGGAGATGAGCGGCTCCGAGTCGACGACCGACAGCAAAAACGCACTCGACATCAGCGGAAATTTGACGTGCAACATCAACTAACAACATGCACACACACACACACACACATACACACACACAAATAAAGAAAGAGAGAGAGAAAAAGAGAAAAAGAGGGAAGGAGAGAGACATACACATATATACACACAAGTACAGGCATATACACACGGATTGTGACACATATACACACATACATACACAGATACAATCATATACGCACACAAGCACATATATATATACACACACACACACACACTGACACATACACAAACACATACACACAAACACACATATATATACACACACATACATACACACACATACACACACATACACACACATACACACACATACACACACATACACACATACACACACACACACTGACACATACACAAACACATACACACAAATAAACACATATACACACATACACACGTACGCACACATACACACACACATACACACACACATATACACATACATACACACACATATACACACATATATAAACACACACACACACACACAAATACACACATATACATACATACACACGTACACACATACACACACTGGCACATACACACAAGTACACACACATACACACACATATACACACACACACACACACATACACACACATATACACACACACATACACACACACTGACACATACACATACACACACATACACAAACGAACACACACATACACACACTGACACATACATAAACAGATACACACACACATACACACACGTGAAGCGATTATCTGAAAATGAAAAAATTGGAAGAGTGCAGGCGGATAGTCTATCAGCATTGAGACAGGAGCAAACAATATGGACAAAGACGCATGAGGAAAAACTGGTTGATTTCGAAGAAGTGATGAGAGAACAGAAAGAAGAACACACAAAGTACCTCGAAAAACAGTAAGAAGAGATCGAGGAAAAAAGGAGGAGAAGGGATAATGGTTGTGTACAGGAGAGAGATACAGGTAAATGTAGAATTGGTGGATAAAGGGATGGCCGAGGTATTAAAAATAAGCACACACCTCGGAGATGAAATGCATAAATTTGTATTGGTATACGTTCCTCCAAAGTCAAAATCATGGAGCACCAACGAGTATGATGATCTATTGACTGATACTGTGGAAGAATTGAAGAGATAATTTACAAGAAAGAAGAATATTATGATGTTGGGGGACTTTAATTGTGGAGAGGTGGATTGGAAGAATGGAGAGTCTCGAAGTAATTCCAAAGCAAGGGGAAATATATTGTTGAATTTTGTAATAGAACATATGTTAACACAGCAAGTAGAAGAATGTACAAGATATAGAGGCGAGGACAAACCGTCAAAGCTGGATTTGATATTCGCTCCAGAGGTTATAATTGAAAAAATGGCGTACAGGAGTAATATTGGCGAAAGTGACCATTCAGTAATTGAAATTAAAATGGCGACAAGAAAGGAACAGGAAATGGAGGATAATACTATAACGAACAAACTTAATTATAACAAAGGGGACTGTAAGAGTCTAAGAAAGTATTTCAAAAACAAAGAGTGGAGCAGTCTTATCAAGGAGGACATTGAAAATAAATATCAATTGCTTTTAAAAATATACCAGGAAGGAGTCTCAAGATATGTACCCAAGAATAAAGGCCGGAGGAAGGGTATGATGGAATAGTCAACAAGAGATGCGAAGACGCAAGACTGAAAAAAGAGGCTGCGTGGAACAAGATGAGAAAGAGGAATACTGAAAACAATAGAATAATATATAAGATGACTAGAAACAATTATGTGAAAATAAGGCGTCAGGAGGGTATAATCTGGAAAAGAATATTGCCGAGAAGAGCAGGACCACACCAAAAATATTCTATAGATTTATTAATGAAAAGACCAGGCAAAGAGACGGCATTACCCGACTAAAGGTGGACGGAGAAACCTATGAGCATCATCGCGATATAGCAGATATAATGAACAGAAAATTTCAGGAAGTATTTACGGAGGAAGGGGAGTTTGAATATGCAGACAACGTGAAGAGTTGCGTGGAGATACTAGATTTTGAAGTAGAACTGAGAACAGTACTGGAAAAGATGAGTATTTTAGACGGGACATAATCTCCTGGCCCGGACGTGGTTTCTGGAAGGGTTTTGAGAGAATGTTAAGAGGTGCTGCTTCTCCCAGTACATGCTATAATTGAACATAGCATAAAGTGTGGTAAGGTGCCAAAGATCTGGAACCAAGCGCAAATAGCACCCATACACAAAGGAGGATGCAGTGAGGATCCAGGGAACTACAGAACAGTGTCCTTAACAAGTATTGTATGCAAACTATGTGATAAAATTATCAAAGATGTCTGGACAAATCACCTCGACAGGAATGGACTTATAGCTGATGAACAGTACGGATTTAGAAAACAAAGGTCATGTGCAACTAATCTGCTGGATTTATATAAGAAGCTCGTTGATGAGACTCAAGAGAGAGACGGCTGGGCTGACTGCGTGTACTTAGACCTGAAAAAGGCATTTGACAAGGTTCCGCACAAGAGATTGATATGGAAATTGCGACATCATGGAGGAGTGCAGGGCAAATTGTTAGAATGGATGAAAGATTACCTACAAGCAAGACAAATGTGTACTGTTATTCATGGCAACAAGTCTGACTGGTTGAGCGTGAAAAGTGGAGTACCTCAGGGCTCGGTACTAGGAACGATTATGTTAATCATATACATGAATGACATGGTTGATAGTGTGAGCAACTACGCCAGCATGTTTGCTGATGACGTCAAGCTTATGAGGATAATTGAGAATGACAGCAGTTGTACAGCACTCCAAAGCGATTTAGATAAAATTTATAAATGGAGTCAGAGCTGGAAAATGGAGTTTGGTATCGAAAAATGTAAAGTGATGGCAGTTGGAAAAAGTAGAAATAGGCCGTGTGGAAAATACAAAATGGGAGAAAAAATATTGCAGTATCAAATAATCATGAGCGACACTCTATCCCCGGAAGAACATATTAACAAAATCACAGCATCTGCACTCAGACTAGTCAAAAACATATATACTGCGTTTCGATATATGGATGAGGATATGTTGAAGAAGCTGATCACGACAATGATTCGACCAATACTAGAATATGCGGCAGTGGTATGGTCTCCGTCTTTGAGGAAGCATATCGTCAAAATCGAGAGAATACAGAGAGCAGCAACGAAAATCGCACCAAGTATGAGAGGTTTAGAATACGCAGAAAGGTTGAAGAAGCTAGGACTGACCACGCTCGAAAAGAGAAGACAGCGAGGGGATTTAATACACATTTTCAAATACATGAGATGATTTCAATAAACGGATCGGAAAGGCTGGATTGTTGGGAATGAGAGATATCAAAGGGGACATGGTATGAAAATGAAAAAAACAAGATGCCGACAGAAGATCAAACAGGACAGTTTTCCTTATAGGAGCGTAGAAAAGTTGAATATTTTAGACAGTGAAACAGTAAAAACGAGAATAATTCAATCGTTCAAGGAGAAACTAGATAAATCATGATTTGGAGACGGGACAGCTCGAGCGCAAGCTCATATCCCGTAATGCATAAATAGGTGAGCACAAATAGGTGAGCACATACACAAACAAACACAAACACACATACACACATACACACACATAGCCCCCCTGACCTCGGGCGTGTGCACGGCCCTGGCAGTGTGATCATGCTTGATCCATTTGATCACCGAGGTGAACACGGCCTCCTCCGAGCTGACAGTCATGCAGTCGCTGGACACGAGGTCGATGACCTTTGATCGGGGTCATTGACCGCCACAGCACAGAAGCCCAGTGAGATAGAGTTATTACAGAAAATGACAAATAATTTTTTTTAATAACAATAAATTTGCATATTTATATAATTTATGCATATGATTTATAAATCTGTAATTAATTGTAATAATTGTTATTAGGTTAGAATAATAATTTGCATAATTTTAATAATTTTAAGTTTAAATATTTTCAATAATTATAATAATTTTAATATAAAAAAAAATTATTATTTAAATTTGTAATAAATATATATATTATTTAGTTTTTCAATAAATTGTTATCAATTTATTTTAACATATCACAAATGATAGACAATCCATTATGAACGATCAGCTATATAAATACAATTTAACAAACTAAAAATTCAAACATTTAATATTAGCAAGTTTTTAGAGGTCTCAAATTGTAACATACACTGTACCCAGTAAATCCTTATTGCCTATATGAACATGTATTTATAACAAATTGTGTGTGTATATGCATGCGTATGTGTGTGTCAGTGTGTATGTGTGGGTGTATGTGTACATAGGTGTGTATATGCATGTGTGTCAGTGTGTGTCAGAGTGTGTGTCAATGTGTGCATGTATGTGTGTGTGAGTGTGTGTATGTGTATGTGTGTCAGTGTGTGTCGGTGTGTATATCAGTATGTGTATGTGTATTGTATTGTATTGTATTGTATCATTTATTGCCAAAAAAACAACATCACACAGGTAACACAAAATAACGAAAACATCAGAGGCAATATAGTCTGTCAAGCCATGGCTTGTTAGACAGACAATAAATATTTTTAATCTAGATTTGTGCAGTGCAACAAATTACTACAAAACATATGCTAAAACAAAACATGCAACAGAACAATGCAAAAACAGAATATATACAAAACAAACAATACAGTCATACTGTGAACGTACAAATTATGTGTTTGCCTGGAGGTTATACAAGTGGTGTTTAATTTTCGCTTTAAACGTATCTATAGACATAATGGTATATGCTGATTTAATACAAACCGGTAGACAGTTCCAAAGTTTAGGCCCAAGGTATAATATTGAATTTTTGAAGAGGCTGGTTCGGAAGGATGGACATACCAAATTCACATTATTTCTACGTGTTGTTAATGAGTGTCCTTGAATTTGAAATATGGCATCATTATTTTTCATTGATCTGTATATGGTAAGATACAAGAAATACTTGTGCACATTCTCAAGTTTTAACATTTTCTGGTTGGCGAATATCTCGTCAGCTGAATACCTGCTTTTCTTGAAGAAAATTAGTTTCAGGATGCGTTTCTGAACAGTGAAGAGACATTTTAAAAATGATGGCCATGTGCAGCCCCAGACTGATATGCAGTAAATCAATTTGGAATAGCAAAGGGCATAATACAAGGTTTTCATTGCTTCCGTAGTCAGAGTTCGTCTGGTACGGTATATGACACCTGCTGTCCTAGATAATGCCCTACATACACTGGCAATGTGTTCGTTCCAATTGAAATATTCATCTATTATGACACCTAAAAAGTGTGTGCTCTTAACCCGCTGAACAACATTATTTCCAAGTTTTAATGTGTGCAGAGTATGTGTCAGAGACCTGTTTTGAAATAACATGACATGTGTTTTTTTAACATTAAGTTTCAGCTTATTATGTTCTGTCCAAAGATTTATATCATCTAACGTTTGGGACAATTTCAAGTGAAGATTTTGTAGGTCGTGATCGGAAACAATGAAACTGGTATCGTCTGCATACATGGTGAAATAGGCATTGCTAGAATTTATTATATCATTTATATACACTAGGAACAAAATTGTGTGTGTGTGTCAGTGTGCGTCAATGGGTGTGAGTGTGTTTGTCAGTGTGTGTGTGTGTGTGTGTATGTGTGTGTGTGTGTGTGTGTGTGCGTCAGTGTTAGTGTGTGTTTGGCCAATTCAACGTACTTGTTGAAATGACAAACGCAAAAATTCCTCGCACGAACAAACCGCCTCGAAATTCTCCAGTGCATATTTATGCGAACGAGCTTGAAGCTCACTGCATGCGTGCGTGTCTGCAGCACATACACATACAACCACATACACACACACATATACACACACATGCCAATATATCATACGTGAAATTACGAAGACAAAACTATTTCATCTTTACATTTTTTTATAATAACCAAAACTACTTTGTTTTGTGCAAAATAAAATTTTACATGCGACATTTCCGACATAAATATTAACTTAATAAATTTATTCATATTTAATACAATATTGATATATTTTATTACTGGTATTTGGATATTTGAAATTAATTTTGACTATAAAAAACATCTAAAATTATTCAATTGTCAAACAATTTGTGTGCACACAAATATCACTTATGTGCGTGTGCGTGTGTCTGTGTGTGTGTATTTACACTAGTTGACACGTCGGCCCACACACACACACACACACGCACATACATACAGACATACGCACAAACACAGTCAGAACACGATTCAACGTCAAAACAAAACCGGAGCAGAAGGATTAGACGAGTGACATTTACGATTGTCCAATTGTCAGGTGTCAAACACACACACACACAGACATACATACACACACACACACATACACACACATACACACACATACACACACACATACATACACATACACACACACACACATACACACACACACACATACACACAGACACATTCTCAAAGGAGAACTTTTCGGCTAGCAGGCGAGATAGCAATCTGACCACACAAATATTGAAACCAGTTAACAACACAAACAATAGACACACAGACACACACACGCACACACACACACACACGGACATACACACACACACACAGACATACGAGAATAGATGTAGAGGAAATGAAGTCAACAGACCAAAACACAACCGGCCCGATGTTTCTTTGTTTGTGTGTGTATGTATGTTTGTGTGTGTATGTTTGTGTGTATGAGTGTGTGTGTGTTTGTGTGTGGGTTTGAGTGTGTTTGCGTGTGTGTGTAAAGTATGCAACGAACGACAAAGAACCACAATGAACAAAATTCAATAAAGAAATATTAACTAGGTGACAAGCTGGAAAAGGAGTGAGTGAGTGAGTGAGTGAGTGAGTGAGTGAGTAAGTGAGTGAGTGAGTGAGTGAGTGAGTGAGTGAGTGAGTGAGTGAGTGAGTGAGTGAGTGAGTGAGTGAGTGAGTGAGTGAGTGAGTGAGTGAGTGAGTGAGTGAGTGAGTGAGTGAGTGAGTGAGTGAGTGAGTGAGTGAGTGAGTGAGTGAGTGAGTGAGTGAGTGAGTGAGTGAGTGAGTGAGTGAGTGAGTGAGTGAGTGAGTGAGTGAGTGAGTGAGTGAGTGAGTGAGTGAGTGAGTGAGTGAGTGAGTGAGTGAGTGAGTGAGAGAGTGAGTGAGTGAGTGAGTGAGTGAGTGAGTGAGTGAGTGAGTGAGTGAGTGAGTGAGTGAGTGAGTGAGTGAGTGAGTGAGTGAGTGAGTGAGTGAGTGAGTGAGTGAGTGAGTGAGTGAGTGAGTGAGTGAGTGAGTGAGTGAGTGAGTGAGTGAGTGAGTGAGTGAGTGAGTGAGTGAGTGAGTGAGTGAGTGAGTGAGTGAGTGAGTGAGTGAGTGAGTGAGTGAGTGAGTGAGTGAGTGAGTGAGTGAGTGAGTGAGTGAGTGAGTGAGTGAGTGAGTGAGTGAGTGAGTGAGTGAGTGAGTGAGTGAGTGAGTGAGTGAGTGAGTGAGTGAGTGAGTGAGTGAGTGAGTGAGTGAGTGAGTGAGTGAGTGAGTGAGTGAGTGAGAAAATGTTACCAGCAAAGTTGTGGATGCCGAGGCAGTTTGTGGGATGGAGATTTCGCAGTAGAAAATGACAACACACATCTCGTACACAAGTCATCTGCAGTACACTGGCGGCCGGCAACAACGCCTGATAATAATAATAATAATAATAATAATAATAATAATAATAATAATAATAATAATAATAATAATAATAATAATAATAATAATAATAACCGTCATCATCATAATATTTATAATAAATATAATTATTATTGTTGTAATTGTTATTAATAGTAGAAACTTTATTCTTATTATTATCTTAACTAATATTTTTTATTTTTTTATCAATTTATTAGTAATTGCAACGGTGAAAGTATATACCACCAGCACGCCCCAGCGAGAAAAATTTATGAGAAAATAATTGATTAAAAACGTCATATATTATTGAGAAATTATAATATATTTGCATATGCAATAATTTTCCCCTTCATCCACTTCCTTTATCCTGTCCACAAGCCCTCAATGAATCTACCTGGTCTAGTAAACCCTTCCCTTTCTATGCTCCACGTTTGTACAACTATCTTCCCTGTCATATTATCTCCTCCACATCCTTCTCATCGTTCTCCTCTTCTCTGCGCAATCATCTCTTTGATAAATCTTTTGATCATTACTCTCACTCTCTTACTCCTTACGCTTCTCTCTGAGCCGTCATACCGTACCCGTCCCACGTGATATATTTACTAGAATTTTTTTTGCATTTTCTG